>BSBK01000814.1:782500-834196 GCA_027943335.1 Chamaecyparis obtusa | reverse complement strand
TGTTGACCAAGCACAAACTCAGCATAAAATTTTTTAAGGAAATAAAATGGGACCTCCAAATTGCTATGTGGTGGTTTATCAAAAACCATCCACCAGCGATCCTAAAAGTTTGTGCACATTGCTTCATTTGTGCACCATTTTATTGATAATTTGGGCTTTTTGGGGTCAACTGGTATTTCAATTTTAGGATCGACAAAAAGGGAAGCTATATCTTCCTTAGTTATATTAAGGGCTGCAATCCCATCATGGTCAAGCCCGTCATCAAATTGGTTGTGCATATCATCACGCCAATGAAGAGCAGCATTATGTTGTTGCGTGAGTGTGTCAATATTTCCAACAATTGTATTTAGTGTGGTAAGCATGGGAGCTAATGTAGGTATATTTTGATACGTGTTTTGGAAACCTCGTATTGTGTTCAAATTTTCTTCTATCAAATCTTGTAAAGATTTAGGGTTTAGATATGGGGGATTGTTTTCAGGATTGTTATTTGGAGGGTTATTTTCTTCATTGTTGTCAGCCATGCCTGATTAAATAAAAAACAAATCTAAGTTTCAAATATTATTACAAATATAAATACAAAACCCTATTTTAAAAAAAAACACTACATTTACAATGAAAATGAAATAAATTAATAAAAATATACAATTAAGTACTTACCAAATATGCTTGAAGTTGAATTTGACATTTCGAATATCAAGTATCCGAAAATATATCAGGTATCAGAAAATCGCAGCTAGAAAATGATAAAATCGCACTAGGAAATGAAGAATAGGGCTCGCAGGTGCGGGATATATGCCACAGTTATTGGGTACCTGAAAATATCGGGTACCCGATATTTTCAGGTACCCGATTAGGAATGTGTTTTGGTGGCAGGCTTGCCCAGGTGTACTGACACACAGTCCTACTAAAAATTCAACAAGCGCTTTCATGCGCTTTTGGACGAGTGAAAAGTGAATATTTTTCACATCGCCACCTTTTAGCCCCTCATCTTCTTGCACATACCCATATATATATATATATATATATTTATATATATATATATATATATATATATATATACATATATATATATATGTATTATATATATATGTATATATATATATATGTATATATATATATATGTATATATATATATATATGTATATATATATATATATACATATATATATATACATATATATATATATATATACATATATATATATATACATACATATATATATACATATACATATATATACATATACATATATATACATATACATATATATATATATATACATATATATATATATATACATATATATATATATATATATATACATATATATATATATATACATATATATATATATATATATACATATATATATATATATATACATATACATATATATATATATACATATATATATATATATATATATATACATATATATATATATATATACATATATATATATATATATACATATATATATATATATATATATATATATATATATATATATATATATATATCACGAGTAATATTTAAGCATGTCTAAAAGATGTAAAAACATGAAGTCAAGTTGCATAAACCTCAAGAAGCATGCATGAGTTATCCTAAAATATTCTAAATGAGTGTAGTAGCGTAATTTTCAAACTATGAACTATTAGAGAAAGGGTTTTCTTTTGAAACATCAATTTCCAAGAGCATGTCGTTGAACCAAAAGAGAAAATATGACTATAAAAATATCAAAATAGCCATCTCAAAGGTCAAGCAAGAGGTTTAGGACATACCAAAGGATAGTCATAGGATTTAAAAATTTTAATGTTGATAGTTATAGTAAGTACATTCAAATATTGTAGTAATAGAAAAAATAAAAATCAATCTATGAGAGTTTTTAATGCATGCTAAGGCATCACACAATAGTGACTACTATAAGGGTAGTGGCTAGCATATGACATGTTCAAGAAGAAATATTAATGGTAATATAAAAATATGATAGATAGAGTATGGGTACTAGTTGGTATAGAAGCTAGCGACTATGGTAGTGAAGGACAATGACATTGTATGTCATGCAAACTAGGCTAGATCTATCATGGAATTTAAATCAATAAGATAGAGAGATGACAAACAAAGGATTACAAATATCAAGTAAAATGAATGAGATCATAAAGATTAGACAAATGACAATTAGTTTTCCTGAGATGTCTCTTAAGCCCCATTCTAAGATGTCCTAAAAGAAATGATAAATTAGTTGTGATAGTTTAGGAGGGATGAAAGTCATTTATAAGCTCATGAAAGAGCATCTAGGGCATTTTCATGACTTCTTCAAGAGGATGAGAATATCTAGGAGGGAAAGAACATTATTAAAGCACCATCTCTATACCCTAGAGATTTAAAAGGTCATTTTTTTCTCATCGAATGTCACTTAGGAAAGTTCCCCCCCCTCAAAAAAAGTGGACTCTTTCCAATGCTAAGATGGAACTAGCCACTTCAAACAAAATGTCACTCATGACCTTATCACATTCTATTTATCATCACTATGGAAAATGATAGAGATATAGCATGCCAACAAATAATTAGGAGCAATTTCTTACTGTTGTAGACAAATGATTGTAACTGAAATAGCTTAAATTTTTCAAGATATGAGCCACACTTATTAACTAATACTCAATATTCAATATCTAACATCAATTGTTGTTGATAAAAAAAGACATTTCAGTCACATTCTGCTGTAAATTTAACTTTTATTCAAATGAAATAGAGTTGTTTTACCTTCTCATATGTTGATTTATTGTGTCTAACTTTGTACATGGACCTAAATATTAAATGAAATGTAGGCCTCCAACACCTTTCAAGAGGGTCATTTATTATTGCTCGAATATAACAGATATTTTAAGATCATTTTGAAACTTGGAGTTAAAAGTTAAATCTAATAAGTATATTTTACACTCCAAATGATGTGCCTTACATTTTTTTTTGTCTTTTGTGTACTCTTTAATATTGGTTGTGGAAGTCTCACATAATTTGGAAGAGATAGAATGGTAGTTGTGTGTATTTAGATTAGAAGTTGTACATTATTTCTTTTCTTCTATTTGACTTAGAATGAAAAGGTATACTTATGTATACTTTAAATTATTAAATATTCATTATTTAAGTAACAATTATTTTTGTATTTTGGTGAAAACAATTTCAAAATTGCATAAATCCACACTCTAATAATTAAGTGGATATAAACATATCACATTTAATTTGAATATCATAATATTTTAATATACAATAATGATTTGTAGTGAACTAAATTTACTAATGTTCTATATGAAATTAGAGCTTGACTGCTATTATTTATATGATATATCTTTATATAAGATAATAAGTAACTGTAGATTTTTTATTATGTAATAATGACATATTAAACTATATTGTTAATAGATCAAACTTTAACACATATCCTCACAGCTATCGTATCAATTTATTACAATTATGATACTCCAATCTTGGCTCGACTTAAAAGACAAATACTCACAAGATAATAACTACCATTCTTCACTCTTGAGTCAACTTAAAATACAAATACCTAATCATAAAACTATTTACTGATTTCTATTAAAACGATATATCAAGCATACACATTAGTTTATATTTGAGTCAAGTCAAAAACGTCCAGGTGTTTCTGAAGGTCCCGGTTGAATTTTAATTGAGTCTTAAAAGGCGACTCAAACCATGTCGACTTCTGATAAGTTTGAAGCGGCCTGAAGGGATAAGAACTCTCAATATTCCTGCTAATTTTGTCATTATTCAACGTAAGTTTGTCTGTTATATATGTACAGCATTCCCATTTCTCTCCGCATTAACATTTCTCTTGCTTTGTTATTTCAAGTTTGTAAAATGGTGCCCGTTTTTGCTATTCCGCTCCATTCGTTTCAGATTATGTCCACCTTGCAATTTGTTGGTTTCTTTCCTGCCTTGGCGTGCACAAATACAGAGCTCTTACTCCCAAACCACTCCTCCCAGTTCATCCATAGAACGTTCATCTGTTTTTGCATTCAGAGATTTTGCAGAGAGGTTTTGTTTGATCGATCCAGATGTTATATGTGCTGTTTGCTTGGGCTCCTTTGAGGAAGATGATCAAGTACGAAAACTGCCCAATTGCAGTCATATATTTTACAGAGATTGCGTAGACAAATGGGCAGATCACTATCAGAATACTTGCCCTCTCTGCAGATGTTCTCTTCTTCCACAAAGCGGAACACAGGCAGAAGAGTGAGGAAACAATGGTAGATTAATACATTTGGCACTTTGGCTCGATTGTTAAACACATTTGCTTTGTTTCAGATATTTTGTGGGAAAAGCTTGCAGTTTTATTTTTGTAGGCATTCTTCTCCTTCTATCCCTATTCCAGCTCTCTGAACAATAAGCAATATTGTAACTAGTGATGATTTATAGACAACAACGAGAGTGTAATTTTTCGTTTTCCCTATATTTTTAACAATACAAATTCATTAATTATTTGACTATTATTATGGTCGTTAGGTTATGAATAGTGCATATTCTAATTATTTGACTATTGATGAACTTCTCACAAGACTTTCTATTGATGAAGTTTCCATAGGAGTTTCAAAACATTGCATGCATTAATCAATCGGGTGTCTTTTTTTTCCTTACTTTCAATAATTCCACATCATCATTGAAACAAATATATACACAATAAAATAAAAAAATAAAAGCCCACCTAATTGAAATAATTTATGCAAGTGTCAATATGTTTCAATTCAAATAAAAAGCATAGAATTACAAATCCAAGTAATATAAACACGAGGATGAATCTATAAAAAATAAAAGTGTGATTGCGTAGAGCATGGAACTAAAGTTTCAATGCTTGAGATTCCACTGCCATGTGACCATGATCTAACTATTTTTGTGAAATTGCTCCTTTCAAAGATATGCAACATATACAATGAAAATTCTCTTTTCTATTTGTCATTTGATCATAGTGTCATGACTATCAAGTGTTAATCTACTGTCACCTACACTGTTATATTTTCACTTCCCACACAAGAATAGATATCTGCCAGGTATAGCTATAGTTTCACAATCATGATCCACAAGAGATTTGTTAAGATCAATTGTGGGAACACACTATTTCTTTGATATGCTGACACCTTGTGGCTTAGCTAGTTGTCCTTGTTCTAAAGAACTGCAATGCATAGTTCTATAAACCAAGTTCAATCACACTAACTTTTTTACTTTCTTCACTCTAATAGCATCATTTTTATTTTTGGGAGAGATAATAGAGGCTTGTATATCTAGGCTCAACCATAATAACTCTCAATATTCATGCTAATTTTGGCATTAATAAACGTAAGTTTGTCTGCTATATATGTACAGCACTCCCATTTCTCACCGCATTAGCACTTCTCTTGCTTTGTTATTTCAAGTTTCTAAAATGGTGCCCGTTTATGCTATTCCCGCTCCATTCGCTTCTGATTATCTCCACCTTGCAATTTGTTGGCTTCTTTCCTGCCTTGGCCTGCACCAAATCCAGAGCTCTTACTCCCAAACCTCTCCTCCCACTTCATCCAGAGAACGTTCATCTGTTTTTGCATTCAGAGATTTTAAAGAGAGGTTTTGTTTGATCGATCCAGATGTTATATGTGCTGTTTGCTTGGGCTCCTTTGAGAAAGATGATCAAGTGCGAAAACTGTTAAATTGCAGTCATATATTTCACAGAGATTGCGCAGACAAATGGGCAGATGAGTATCAAAATACTTGCCCTCTCTACAGATGTTCTCTTCTTCCACAAAGCAAAACACAGGCAGACAATGAGGAAGAATAATGGCCAGTTTTGATAGATGCCCGTTGGGCTATATCTTATCTCTATCTTGTTTCCATCAATGAAGTTTCTGGAGTTTCAAAAACTAATAGCATGGACAATGCACCGCTGTTTAAGTGATAGAAGTGTTCGTACGGAGTTTTAAATAATTTAGTTCCTTTAGCATGCATTCATCAATAGTATGTCAATAATTACACATCCAGATTACAATTAAAAATAAATCAATAAAAGGATGCAAATTTATTTTGGAATATGCTATCTTCTAACATCTTTTGGCAGATCTGGAAGTGCAGGAACAAGGAAAGGTATCAAAGCAACCCTAGAATTCTTACTGAGTTTTTTCGATAACTCACATATTTTAAAAATTTTCTTCAGGGCCACACCACTATGATGATGGAGAAAGACAAGCTGAAGAGATTCTTGAGGGACGGACATGCCACCTTCTTCGTTTATGAGCTGAAACATGGTTACGAATGGAGGAGGACTTTTGATGATCTCCAAATGTTTGAACAAACCTGCAAAAGACTGAACCAAGAAATCAAAAAGAACATTAACTCCAGGAAGGATGAGATCTTCATGCTTACGCAAATCCAAGAGTGAAAGAACATCGTTTAGATGGAGGGCCCTCTGGGTTGGACTACTTGGGTTGATACCCATTATGATATTTTACACTAGTTTCTTCCTTTTTCTATATTATGCATATATACTTGATACTCTGAGTTCGTGGTGAGGCTGGGCGTCCTTTTTGATACTCTCAGTTGATACTACTATAATTTTTTTGATCTACCTATATATAATACAAAAAATTAGAAATAAATCAATATAGGTAAATTTTAATAATAAAAAAGACAAATCCCATTTAAATTTAGAGAATTTTTAAAAGTGATTAGATTTTTTAATTGTAATACATTTAAAATAGAAGTTAATAATGAGTAGTTTAATAAAATTGTAGTTATATGTTAAGATTTTCATGAATTAATAGAAATAATAAATTAATTTAAAAATTTAACTAAGATTTTAAAAAATTATAACTTTAATTTTAAATATTCTCTCAAGACTCTATTTCAAAACATGTTTAATGGATAAGCATTGGTATAGTAAAAGAAATAATAAAGGAGATGGAAATAAAATTCAAAAAGGTTTGGATGTTTATTAACAAAATATTTGATTTAAGGAAAATGCAAAAGGATTTGGATGTTTGATAAAAATATATATTTGTTTACTCATTTTATCATGAAACATATACAATAGAGTGATTGGTTTATGACATTCTCGTGTACTATTTGTTTGCTATTTATTTTTTATTTTTTTATTTTCACTTATGCTTGTGTGAAACTGTAAAGTCTTAGATAAGAAATCTTTAAGTAAACTATATTAAAGAATTTATATGTTTAAATAAAATAATTAATATATTAATATTTTGGTAAGTTAGTTGAAATTATAAGTATATTAGAGAAAAAATAAATTCATTTATTAAGGTACACATAATTATATTTATAAGTAGGGGAAGGTCCCTCAAAACACATATATCAACACATAAAGAGTCAAAAAATAACTACGAGGCTATGATCCCAAACAAATGATAAAATAGACATACATAATATAAGTAAACTAAAAAATTAACCAATTTAGTAATGTGTGAAGACAACATTATAAGGAACAATGTCTATGAAAAAGTTCTTAAACCTAACCTAAAAACCTATAAGACCCTAGTTAATTGACTTCCAATCTTCAACCATTTTCTCTAGTGGTATTTCCCATCTAGTAGATGTTCTGAACTTCTTGTCTTTGCTTTGTTCCACTACTTTTTTATTGTATGAATTCTTTTTTACTATTTCATCCACATTTGAGCCAACCATAATCACCATTATCATAGTCATGTGTATGAGAGTGGTATTGATCCTTACCAATTATTCCATAGCCCTCTCTAAGATATAAATTCTTGTCATTGTTTCTCACATAACCCATGCAATAATGGAGATTTTATAGATTTTAAATCTTGGCGTTGAGGTTTCCAAGCTCTGCAAAAAAAAACTTGTCAAACCTACACTTTACTCATTGTCCCTTTCTCTCTATTTTCTTCCTCCTCATTGTAGTTTTTTGAAAATGTTAAGCCCTTCTAAGGCTTCATTTGAGTGAGTATTATAAGGCAAAGTGTGAAATATATAATCTCTTAGGATTATATAAAATGGAGAGAGAGAGAGAGAGAGAGAGAGAGAGAGAGAGAGAGAGAGAGAGAGAGAGAGAGAGAGAGTTATATCAAGTGACTCCTCTATTGTTTCTTCACTCGCATCCTCAATAGAAGTGGTTTACTAAAAAATGCTCATCTTTCTCTGTCTTAGAGAAAACTTTTCCCATATTTCACTTGGTTGTCTTTGTCACCACTATAAGCTTTTCTAATCCCATTGATATGTTTTCCCATGAATTTGTCGTTATATATTTTTTGACATTATCAATGTTTGAGATATTTATAGCTAGTGAAGGTGGGTGAGAAACAACCAAACTAATTTTTGATTTTTTTAAATTTGTTCCACTTCTTATCATAATTTTTCATTCATTTAAAGTGTCCCATGGGGAATTATCTATGCCCAACTCAATAATTAGGGGAGGTGTTTCATGGACCAGGCTCAAAAAAATTTATTATAAGAAGACTTAGTGCATGGACATTTTTATTGAGTTAGCTTTATATGAGGAAGAAATATCATCTAGAAATGATTTCCATTTTTATTTTATTTTCTAACCTCAATGTAGAAAGGGTTATATGGTTTTGGCAAGGGATCAACATGTTCTCAGTAGGCATACGATTATGCAAAGTAGTATCATCTAAATAGAAACTATAAATTTCATGCATTAACTCCACATAGAGTGGAGGGTAATCTCCCTTTGTGGAACATTTTTGAATTAAAGAAAGTTAAAAAAATGAAGGAAAATTAAATAGTTTTTTATGCCTTAGTTGATCAAGAAAAAATATAGCCATGTATAGTAGAAAACTTACCATTTAGGGTCATTTATTTGATAAGGTAGTAGCTCATGACCTTGCATTCTGCTAACAAGTCTACACTAGTAAAACCAATTTGATGTTTGTCAATTTATTCTCCCTCCTACATGATTAATTTTATGTATTCCTAATAGTCATGTTTCTAGCTTAAGCACTGTACCTTTTCTCCCTTATAAATCAAACCAATTAGTTTCCTAATTATCCCCTTAGTCACTTCTATTCTAAAGATCCTTAGGTCCCCAAATACAAATTCCAAATATTCATACAAACTAAGCCTCTTGAATCCTCAAGTATCCTAAATTATAAATCTCAAGTTTCAAAGAATTTTATTTGTTAAAGAAAAATGGTGTGCATGCACAAAGTTAGTCCACCACTCAAGAACAACATTCTCAAGACATTTCAATACATTAAGAAATTACTTAAACTTCTCAAAATCATCTACTAAATGAGCCTTTTTGTCTTATAAGAATTCATCATTATCTAAGTGGTCTTATTGTATATAAATAAATTTGGTTTGATGAGCACAAAAAAGAGTTTTCTAAGATAAAAGAGGAAAAAGTTGTAGTTGATGAGCCTTCAAATGATAAAGAAAAGGAAAAATAATATTTATTATTGCAGGGTGACGAATACAACTAGCTAGGGTATCAAGGGATATAGTATGAAAATAGTGATCAACATTAAGTATCGGTAGCTTGGTTCAAGTAGAACTTCTTTTCTTGGATTTGATCAACATACTACTTAGTGATGTTGTTATTTAGTATTGGTCCCTAATTAGAATAGTATAACAAAGACCTAAAAAGGTGTCCACATCTTCCCCCTCCCAATAAGTGGGATATTACTATGGCTATAGATTATAATTTCTCCTTTCTAGATAATTCATTTTTATGAGGTCATCAATGAATTGCTATAGTTTGATTGACATCATTAAATATAAGTATGAATAATTTCTCCTCAATAATTGATCATTGGCTTTTCAATAATTATTGTCATTTATTCTCCTTACAACATTATCATTATCTTTTGTAATTTATTTCTTAACTCTTCTTTATAATTACTATTGGGTGTTACTTCTACATACATTATAATTATTGTCTTATTAGATAACCAAACCAATCATTAGTTAATCACTAAATGTTGGCTAAGACCCATGAGATTAATTGACTTCCATTAGTAATTATCAATCACTATAGTCACCATATGATCATTTTAATTAACTCATGTTGAATACATCAATGGCTGCTAATGAAGGTAGTGTGGTTACAAGTAGAGATAATTGTTTTACAAGCTTCCATGGTTGCTTGGTAGTTTTGGTTTTCTCAAAGTCTCTCCTAATCAGTCTGTAAATGATAGGACCCTTTAGCCACTTTCCATCAATGCTATTCACTCTCTAGTGAATTTTAATGTCTATTTGATGCCTCTTTGTATTTATTACAAAACTTATAATACTCCCAGGCTATGTTAGTATTGCTAATGATGGTTGCAAAACTAAGTGAAATTTCTCTTGTTGAATGGTGTCAATATTAGTGATTATTTGAATTATGAGTATATCAACAACCACTTAGCGATACCCACATACAATATGGCCTTTTCTGATGATATGTAATTGAATATTTTCTCTTATTATAATCTTGTTTCCTCACAAAGAGAATAATATTTGTAGGATTTGAGCAATACAAATCCACAAAACCTGAAGATCACCTGCATACAAAAAACCTGTTACAAGGAAGTAGAGACAAGAAGAGGGCAAGGGTTTGACTCAAAAATATGAAGAAGAAAATATCCTTAATTAATGAATGAATAGAATGTACAATGGATCATCCTTATAAAGGAGATTGAAAGCCTTGAAAGGAAAACCCTAGTGCATGTAATAATTAGTTTAACTATTACATGACTAATGCATGAGTTTAGAACAACTAGTGCATGTGCTTTTAATTAAAGCAAAAGGAAGTTGACATCTTAATAAGGGAGTAAAGATTAATTAACATAATTAATACTTTACTCTAACACCCCCCCTTAAGATGAGCAATGATGCATCTACAAACAATGTAAGAAGAAAGAAAATGGGTCCCAGCAACAAAGGCCTGATCAGGTACCCAAGTACAAAGGAGAGTCTCTAAACAGTGGAGAAATAGAGAAAACCACATGGGAAAAACTCTACTCCAAAAAGAGACAAAGACTAGTCTGAAGGACTGAAAAAGCCTCCAAAACTAGGAATGTTCCAGAAAATAGGAACAAAGATGAACATGTACAACATCACTGAAGCATGAATCTGCAAACTCTATCAAGAAGAAACTGATGATTTGAAGATCCTCCACAAAAATATGACCAGGTAGAGAAGACTGTAATCTGCATGAGTGCCCTCAAATAACACTACTCAAATTAGGAGGCAAGCAAAGGCAAACACCTGAACTCAAAGATACAGGTGGCATAAACACTAAAAGCCTGAAGAGCTAATCAATCAAAGCTGGAAGAGTGCATCCAAAATAGGAAACAAAAGAGTGTCCATATGGTAAATGATCCATCTCACCAGAATGCATAGGTACCTCACCATTGCAACTGCCTAGTACATAGGATCAAATACTAAATACATGGCTCACATAATCAAACCAAGGAAGCAGTAGAACCAAAAGTAGAAACCACCCCATACTACTAACAAGGGAGTAATGACAGGTACACTGAGAAGATCATCCAATATGAACTGCATGATGAAGATGAATCTGGAACATTGAATGTGCAGAGAGAGTACAAACACATATAGAGATACCTGAGGCTAATGTTGTGGAAGGAACACTCACTTGACAAAGGTAGATGGCAAACAAAGGAAAACATCAAAACCCCCTTGGCACTTTATAATGGAGTGTAAGTACAAAGAGCACGAACATGTGCAAGATCCCATACATGCACTAGAATGACACTTTATCTCAGTGCGTGTGCATCAAAGAATGATACAAAAATGAAGTATACACTACTCAAAGAAGATCAAAGGCTTTTGAACCAAAAGAACAACCTAAGATGAGCCATCCCTCAAAGGGAAGAGATCCCAGGACCTGAAACAACCAAGATATCCACCAGACTGCAAAAAAGCAAGAATCTGAATAAAATGAACCTAGAGAAGAATCTAGAATAATGACTCATAGCACTAAAAATATCTCTAAACAATCTTTCCAATGATATATTGTTTTCCAAAAATGGAGACCGGATGTGCAAGATAGAGCTCCCAGAGTGCAGAACTGAAGATCTGGCTTTGATAGAGAAAAACACCATCAAAAAAATAAAATCAAAAAATATAACCTCCAAATATGGAAGGAGCTTGGAATCATCTTTCTGATGATATCTCATTTGCCAAATTTTGACATCGTATGCTCAAGATATGAGCAAAAAACCAACAGCTGGGTTGGAGGGCCCAAAAAAGCTGTCTGCAAGGATCTAAGGATGGGTGACGTTAGAAAAAGGATAAAAAACCCCATGAAACCATCAGATCTAATAAAATCTTAGAAAGATCTTTACAGCAATATTTCATTTGCCAAAAATAGAGCTCGGATGCAAGAGAAACGGATCTCGGAAGGCAGGAAGTATGAAATGCCACAATCACAGAGAACATCTGACTTTGATAGAAAAAAAGAGCATCAAAATGGAAAAATCACAAAACCACACTATAAAATTCGAATCAGGCTCGGAACCAGCTTTCCAAAGATATATCACACGCCCAATTACGATCTCATATACCTGAGATATTGGCAAAAAAGCCCAGGTACCCTTAAAAAGCTCAAAAAAAAGCAATCTCTGTTGACGTCAGTAGATACTGAGCCTAAATTTGATGGCCAAATGGCCGTCATAGCTCAAATGCACCCAGGGGCTAAAAAAACTTACGCCCTGGTCACGTGAGTGACCAGGGGCTTAGCAAATAAGTGTTGGGTGCTGGTTTCTCATAGGATTGGGGGCTCAGCAAGCAGGGGCCGCGGAGCGGCGCGGGCGGTAGCGCCGGTGGCAATGGTGAAGCGGGGACCCACGGACGCCATGGCAGTGGTGTAGAGTGGTGGGCGGAGGAGCTGAAGCATGGGTGGTGGCGGGGCCGGTGGCCGGTGGCGCAGGCACGACAGAGTGCAACAAGGTGGAGCCTGAGATGGGTAGTCGTGGAGGACTGCGGAGGTGGAGGCCACTGTGGCTGCTGGTTGGCCGTCAGGTGGCACCTGGGTGGCCACTCACTGGCCAAGAAAAAAAACAATTTGAATTTTTTTTTGGGAATTGCTGTACTGTACCCACCTCGAAGTCTATGCAAGGGTCGTACGGCTCTGGTACGCAATTTTTTTTGCCTCGGAGGCCAACTTGTCAGAATTTGACAAGTCTTACATGGATTTTGACTATCTTGGGCCTTCTGGATGCAACAATGAGGTCTGTTTGGGCCATAAGTGCTCCAAAAAATACTGATCACCTCGGGATCTATGTCGGGGCTGATTGCAAAAAAAATTTCTCACAGATTCCAACTATGTCCAAATTGGACAAATTTTATATGGATCTTGTAGTTCTTGGACACTCTGAACACAACCGTGAGGTCTATTTGAAGCCAAGATGACCAGAAAAATAGGTCCCCCCCAGATTTGACAAGAAACCCTCTCTGTAAAAAGTGCTAAAAAAAAAAAATTTCTTTTTTGCAAGCAAAAAATAACGTCCTACAGAGAATACCAAAACATCTCAAATCAGAAAAAAATATCCCTAATTTGAATCCTTCAAATGCAAACAGGCTGTAGCAAATTAGGCTGTAATACCATGTAGGATTTGAGCAATACAAATCCACAAAACCCGAAGATCACCTTCATACAAAAAACCTATTGCAAGGAAGTAGAGACAAGAAGAGGGCAAGGGTTTGACTCAAAAATATGAAGAAGAAAATATCCTCAATTAATGAATGAATAGAATGTACAATGGATCATCCTTATAAAGGAGATTGAAAGCCTTGAAAGGTAAACCCTAGTGCATGTAATAATCATTTTAACTATTACATGACTAATACATGAGTTTAGAACAACTAGTGCATGTGCTTTTAACTAAAGCAAAAGGAAGTTGACATCTTAAGAAGGGAGTAAAGATTAATTAACATAATTAATACTTTACTCTAACAATATCATTAGATCAACTAGAACACCTCTTGATATCTTCAACTCAGGATATAGATCACTATCTTTAGTCCACATTGCACAATGAAAACCTCACCACTTATAATTGTTGGACTACATATGTAAAGATGAGTACTAAGAGGGGAGGGGTGAATCAGTACTATAAAACACTTTTAAAATATTTAAATTTTCTTCCTTGATCATTTACTGAAATCATAACTTTTGCATGCATCTCATAAAATTTATAAGATATTAACATAACATATAACTCATAACACATTCATTTTGGTATCTTAGAAATCCTTGTCAAAGGATAAAAATTGCGGTGGGGATGACACCCACAAAACTTCACTACTAGAGTAAAATGTTTCCTTGATTAGAGCTACACTATTAGCTATTTTTGATAGCTTACCCTGTTAAGAGTATTAACCTAGTTAAGATTCTTAAGGCTAGCTAAGTCTACCTTGTTAAAGGATTTTACAATTCTAATCTAAGAACTGTATCAGGTTAAAGGATTTATAATGTAAGACTTGTTAGGATCTACTCCGTTAAGAGACTTTACAATTATGATTACTCTTTAATCAGTAATACAAACTTGTCTGTTAAACTTGTATCTAATTATGCTTTTTAGACTCTATATGCTCAATAACTGATTACCTCA
Source organism: Chamaecyparis obtusa (assembly GCA_027943335.1). NCBI lineage: Eukaryota > Viridiplantae > Streptophyta > Pinopsida > Cupressales > Cupressaceae > Chamaecyparis > Chamaecyparis obtusa. The sequence continues at coordinate 819,601 of BSBK01000814.1, read as the reverse complement.
TACTATGCACCTCTCACAATAATAATTCAGTACTCGGTAGATTCAACTATGAATTACAATTACTATATTCTCTTTAGTACTCTATACTCAGTAGCTTTTCTTCTCATCACCATATTTTTGCAATCTTTTCTTCATACATGAAATCTCCTCTAACATGCATAATGATCTTCACACTTAGATTCATTTATATACAATTCTAGAAAAGGGGGAAATATTCTAGAATAATCTATTCAAGTGATACTAGAATTGGTTACTCCTCCAATGCATATATCATACTTAATTCTCATTTGTGGATCTCACATTGTAATCATGCATAATAATCATTTTTACATCTCTCATTTTCTATAAGACAATCTCCTTGAGATTTGTAAACCATTTTCTATTCGGTGTCTAGATTCAATGTATCTAGAGATTCTCCTTGTGTCGGTTTGTCATACTCGGTAACACATTCTCCTCTTTCTCGATAGCTACATGATCTTATCAGTTAGGTTGATGTTGTGTCATGGTACAACTTGGTGCTTAATGTTGTCTTACTCTATGACTAAACTTCCTTTGCCTTTACCGAAATTACCTTCTCCTTTAGTTCCTTTTACTGAATAGCTTATGTTCTTTACCGACTTGTCTTTCTTTCATTACCAAATGAATTTGAAAATCATTATGACTTCCTCATAACTAATGATAACAAAATAACTCATCTAGGGAATTTGCATGACTTCTTCAAGAGGATGTGAATATCTAGAAGGGAAATAACATTATTAAAGCACCATCTCTATACCCTAGAGATTTAATAGGTCATTTTTTTTCTCATTGAACGTCACTTAGGAAAGTTTAGTATAAAAAAAAAGCGGACTATTTCTAATGCTAAGATGGAATTAGCCACTTCAAACAAAATTCCATACATGACCTTATCACATTCTATTTATCATCACTATGGCTAATGATGGAGATATAGCATGCCAACAAGTAATTAGGAGCAATTTCTTAGTGTTGTAGACAAATGATTTTGACTAAAATAGCTTGAATTTTTCAAAATATGAGCTACACTTATTAACTAATACTCAATAGTCAGTATCTAACATCAATTTTTGTCAATAAAAATAAAACATTTCATTCACATTGTGTTGTAAGTATAACTTTTATCAATGAAATAGAGTTTTTGATTGCTGGTAAAAATAGGTTTTAGGGGGACTCGAAACCCCTTACAATTCTATCAAAATGGGAATAAACATTAAGCCCAATGAACTGAAACAAGACTGGAAACTATCCCGCTAAATCCAGAACCAATACAAAAATCCAAAAACCAGAAACCAGAAACAACACCCAACAACGAAAAACCAAAAGCTAAACCAGCAAAGGAATAGAGGAACAACAAGTCCTAGACAAACCCCAGATGAGTTTCCTCCACCTCTTCTTAGGCTCAGAAACCTTCTTGATGGTCACATTAAAATCTGAGAGCTCCAGGATTCTTTCATGATTCTTCTTCTTTTTTGCAGACCGTGTACGCTTGCCTGGACCAGCATCACCCGCATCATCTTTTTCATCTCTAAGCTTCATAGTCGGAGACCTAGCATCCAACTCAGACTTGATACTCTTGAAGCACTCCATAACATAACCCATAAAAAGGTTATTATCCAGCATATGCTTCTTAAGAGTATTCTCTAGGTTTTCCATTTTGTCCCGCATATCCTTCAAGTTTTTCTCATCCTCTTTGTCCTTTCGTACATCCATCCCCCCAACCCAGTATCCAGATTCCCCTGAAGAAGATCAAATTTGGAAGAGAGGGAGTGGGAGCCAAATCTAAGGTTGAGGCTTTTAATTTCTTGGAAGATCCATTTCATAAGGTGAAATGCATACATCGACATCACCTTAGCTGTTTGGAGGACACTAAAAGGGGGATCAATCTTGTCATCCATATCCTCTTTAAGGATTTGAACATTCTTCTCCTTCATGTCAATCATCTTCACAAAGGGAATGTTCGTAGAGCTAGAAGGGTTATTACCCTTCTCATCAGACTCCAAAACAAGAATTTCATTATCATCCTTCCTATTTGACTGCACCTCCATAACCACTTCCAACTTCGGGGAGATAGGAACCTCATGATCCTCAGAGCTTCCATAATTGACCAGAATGGGAACCTTTCGACCACCCACATCCACATATTTATCCATAACTATAGGGTCATCCACTTTTTCCTTGGCTGCAGAGGCATACTCTTCCTCTCCAGAATCACTAAGTGAAGCTGACAGAGAGTATTTTCTTTCCACATTAGACTAGATCAGGGGAGAATTATTAGTTACCACATAACCCTCAACATTCTCACCTTCAAAAACACATAACCCTCGAGCCAACACCCTCTTGCTGCTTTATCTATCAAAAACACTCTCACCTTCAGAATCTATTTCCATGCCAACCTTCTTATCAAACTTTAATATTATACCTGCTGACATCTCCTCTTTTCTCTCACCCACCCTAATCCATTTACCCAAAGCCTTAGCACAACCAAAGACCCTAGGCCAGGGAATAATAGGGGAACTAACATCAATTTTCTTAATATGATCCACAATTAAAAGAATAAGGCCCTCATATAGAATGGACTTTCTCCCTTTCTTCCTATGATCAATTGTGCTATGGAAAAGGGACTTCAGTAGAAAAAACAAGAGAGAAACCCTAACCTTATGTCTGAAATGAGAAAGCATCATGAAATGATAGGAGTGAGAATGTTTATACCTACCATCCATAGTGATATACGCCATGATAGCAGTCATTACCTTCGCCTAGATCTCCTTGAAAGTGTCCACATCATAACAGCCACTAGAGTCCTTAACCAAGCATTCGGCCTCTGCCTTGTCTTTAGAAAAACACTAGATGGCTTCTTGGGAGATTTTCTTGTCTCTATAGAACTTCATGCCCTTGGTGTTCAACCTAGAATCCTTCACGATAAGTTCCTCAATGATTTTCTTAGCCATTCCCCCAATAGTCACAGTGTCATCCTTCCAACTCTCAACAAAAGTCATTATGACATCTTATTTGAACCCATGAAGGCATTCCATGTATGTGGTGAGCCCACCCTTCCTAAGCTTATCCCAGACCTTAGTCATATCCTTCTATTTTTTGCAATCCTTTGGCTCCCTATGGTTAAGTCCACCACCCATAATTCCCTCAGAGAAAAGACTCTCAACAGAAATTACAGGGACAACTTAGCAAAGATAGAACACAATGGTAGACTTCAAATTGAACATCATGCTAATATACATGTGTCTACACTCATCTATCTTGGGAAAGTCGAGACTTTTTGTAACCCTTATAACTTCTTTAATTAACTTGTGTCTTTTCATCATAGCTTTCAAAGATATTCCAAATCTGCTCTTTTTTTGTGAATCATATCAAATGCCAACTTGGCCTTCAAATCAATGGTAAGATCCTTTCCTTTGTGCCAAGTCATGATGTCCTTAGCCCTAATAGCAATGTTGGCCAACGCATCCATAGTACTATTAGCCTCCCTGAAGTTGTGATAAATAATAACCTACATAAATTAATTAATGATTATCTGAGCCTCCTCGATAATTTCCTTAATTGACCATGATGGCCTAGTCACTCCTTTTATATAGTTTAAAATGTTCATGGAATCACCTTCAATCCACACATTTGAAGACATGTCCTTTTTTATAATTTTTATAGTTTGAAGGAGATCCATAGCCTCTTCCACATGATTAGTCTGGATGCCAATAGGGAGCGACATGGTAGCAAGATAGTTACCCACGCCATCCTGAATTATCCCGCCACAACCAGCTGGCCTCAGGTTACCCTTCACCACACCATCAAAATTATCTTTGATCCAGCCATGAGGAGGGAAAGATAGATGGAATTCTCCCATTGGGAAGAGGAGTTCACTTTGGTGCCAGCATAATTAACTCTAGCATAAAAATCTAGCTTAGCTCCAAACATGGCAGTGCAGTTCTCCTTAATACTTCTCTTAATCTTCTCAGCAATCACCACCAGAGGAAGGGGAGTGTCTCTACACTCTATCATTGAGTTCTCTCCATAGTTTCTAGATAATATGAGGGGTAATGATGTTCCACATCAACTTGTCCATAGGAACATCAGCATTTCTCTATTGGGTAAATAAATTCTCCATATTGTCTAGGAAAAACCAGCATAACTTCCAGCATTGCAAAATAAGGCATGAGACTTCCCAAGAGTATCGATAGTCTATAGCTATATGGTAAACTGAATCCTCAGCGTTCTTACATAGAAAGCATTTGTGAGGAAGAATCATGCCTCTCTTTTGGAGATTATCAATAGTAAAAATCTTGTTATGCAAAACCAGCCAAAACAAAATATTAATTTTAGGAATTAATCATTTATCCCAAACCTGGGCCCAAAAGGGAGGAGAATCTAGCTTCTTCAAAAAAATCTTTGAGGAAGAAGGGACATAAAAGACTTAAGAAGGGAGAATCCCCCAAATCAATTTTTCCTCCCTAGTAGTGTCTACTTTCCAGACATTCAGATCCAGCATCAGAGACTTAAGGGTGATATCAACAACAGAAAGATCAACCCAAGACCGATGCCCCTAGTAATCTCTAACCCACGAACCAAATCTCTGTAAACAAATGTCAATAAAAAGTTGAAAAGAAGGAATAGAGTTCAGAGGATACTCTTTAAGCTAGCAGTCTTCCCTGAATTTAATTCTCCTGCCATTACCCAAATACCACTTAGCTCCTTTGAAGGTCATCTCCTTAGCTTGCTGGATACAATTCCAAAGAAAAGAATATTGCACCTTCATAGTGTAGTCATCATAAAATCTGATATATGAGGGAAGGAGTAGAGACATTTCTTGTGGATGATCTCATTCCATTATTTTCTCTCATCATAGATCCTTTAAATTTTCTTAGTCAGTAAAGCCTAGTTGGTAACTCTTAAGGGACAGATACCCAAGCCTCCCCACTTCTTCAGAGTGCACACCTTATCCCAAGCAACTAAAGTCAATCTCTTTCTATCTTCCACCCCTATCCAAAGAAAATTTCTCTGAGTCTTCTCAATAATGTTAGCAAATTTAGTAGGGATTTTGAAAATACTAAGGGCATAGATAGGGAGACTCTGCAGAGAGGCTTTCAGGAGTTGGAGTTTACCAGCTTCACTAAGCAAAGCTCCTTTCCAGCCAGCTAATTTCCTATTGAATCTATCCATAATACCAGACCAAAAAGATTCAAGTGTTCTTAATCCCAAAGGAAGAACGAGGTAAGCTGCTAGCAAAGCACCAATCTCATAACCAATAATTCTAACTATTATAATCTGTCTTTCCACTAGCATATTGATAGAATACATAGAGCTCTTATTCCAATTAACAATTTGACCAGTAGCCTAAGAGTAATAAGAGAGAGCATGTTAAATAATTCTGGCCTCCTGGATGGTCAATGAGCCCATGATTATAGTATCATCAACAAATTTCTCGTGGGAGCACGACCTAGAAGTAGAAGAATGGGTGAGACCCTTGATAGAACCATCAAAAGCCAGCCTCTGAAAATAGCGACCAAGACACTCCACCAGAATGGAAAAGAGAATAGGAGATAAGGGATCACCTTGTCGAAGCCCCTTGGAAGGCTTAAAAAATCTAGAAGAAGAGCCATTCACAATAACTGCATTCATAGAAGTACTAATGAGCTGGAAAACCAGCTACAAGAGTTTATCATAGAAACCAAAGGAACAAAGAACCTTAATAAAAAAATCCCAATCCACCCGATCATAAGCCTTCGAGAGATCGAGTTTCAATAGTAAACTGTAGTTGTTAGAGGAGTGAGTAGAGTGAATGACCTCGTGCACCTTCAAAATGGAATCAAGGATGTGTCTGTCAAGGACAAAACCACTCTACTGGGGAGAAATAATATTGGGGAGAATAGCCAGCAATCTAAGGGTGAGAACCTTGGAAACAATTTATACACTGAATTACATAAACTAGTCGGCCTAAAGGAATACACAGAATCAGCTCCAAGTATTTTAGGAATCAAGACAATGAAGGTTGCATTGATTTCTTTAAGCATAGTTCTTTACCCAAAGAACTCTTTCACATCATTGTAGATATCCAGACCCAAAATGTGCCAAAATTTATGGAAAAAGAACATAGGGAATCCATCCAGGCCCGAGGACTTATCACCCTCGAAGGAGAAAACAACTAACTTGATTTCCTCTAAGGAGGGGATAGCGGTTAGCTTATTATTAGTAATATCATCCATGAGTGAGGGGATAGCATCAAGAAGAAAGGCTTGGTTTTCCAGGGAAAGCGCAAAATCTCTAGATAAGAGGAAAGAGAAAAATTCAATGCCATCATGAGCAATGGGGTCCTCATCAACACTCCCAAAGTGGGTGTGAGGGACAAAAGAAAAGTCATCTTCATTAGACTTTTCAGGATTTCTAGGCGAGGGAAACTCCCCCATCACATCATTGTACTGTTGAGAAATATGTCAGGTACCTTCCACATTGATCATGTCATCAACCCATATAGGGACGAAAACCTCCACAGGCACTGAGACCTCATTCATCTAAAATCCTAAAGATCTAGCATTAGATGGGATCTGGGAGTTTTTCATTCAAGGATCAGACTCCAGGGGAGAGTCGCTAACCAAAGAATTCGAGACATGGGTAACAGATTCAACAAATTCCCCTTCCTCCAGGTGAGGCATATCATTAGAATCTACCATATCTCTTTTACCTCCCACCAAGTCTGAATCCACCTTGTTGGCGCTATCACCTTCAGCTGCAACAGGAGGCTTAATCTCCTTCCAAACTTGTTTGGTCTCCTTATGAGGTTTTGAGCCTAAATCCACTCTCTTAGTATCCTTGTTAACATTCTTTGGATAGTTCTTAGCCCAGTGACCCATTTTGTGACACACAAAATAGGCAAAGGGTAGGGATTCAAAAACCACTTCTTGCTTCCATATGCCTATTTTAGAGTTAATATTAATAACCGAAGGAAGTCTTTCAAACTGGCATATATTGACACAAATCCTGGCAAAAACTAGATGGGACTTGGCTGCCATCATAGAGTCAACCGAAAGAAGCTCCCCCCTAAAGGTGGAAGCCACACCCTTGAGGACTTCCTCATTCTAGTATTTGAGAGGCAAGCCAAGGAATCTAACCCAGACCGGGGTGGCCATGAAGAAATTTTCAGAATAGTCCTAGTTTGGAGCCCATTTACGAAAGGCCACAGCCATTCTACCAAACATCCAAGGACCCCCACATAATACATAATCCATATCTTCTTTATTAAAGAGAAGGCAAAGGACAAAAAGCCTTTGGGTAAAGCGGCTATGTCCACCTGACCCTTCAATATCCATCTTTTCTTAGAAAAGGATCTAATCATTTCAATATTGGGTCGAGGGCCCAGGGACTTACCAACCAATGTGAACTCCATAGCAGAAACAGATTGATCCACCAGAGAGTCAGGCACAAAAATAGTAACTTCTCCGTCCTGGAGACCTGCCCTAATAGACCCTTTAGGAGAAGAAGGCTTTCCTGCCAATTTAGCTCCCAGAATTTTTGACCACTTTTTCGTAGTGGAAGGGTTGACCTCAGCACTATTAGTGCTAGTCACTTTGCGAGACCCCACTAGTGGGTCCTTGGAAAGAGCTATCTTTTCCTTCTTCACCGCCAGAGAAGGGCTAGGTCCATTTCCTAAGACGTTCTCACTGGAAATCAGAGGGATTTGCATCGATGACCTAGGAGAAGGTCATGACAACATTTCCTTCGAGGAACTAACTGTGACCTCCTGGTGATGAGAAAGGTTCTCCTTAGCGCACAGAGTCGGGTTTGACAATTGCAACGCCAAACCCAAAATAGGTACTAGAAAAGAATCCAAAGGATTAACCATGTTCACTTTAACATTCTCCAAACCTGCACAAAAACTAGAACCCTCAACCAGACCGCCATGCTTGGCTGGGGAACCCTTGAAATTTCAAAATACTCCCCCGCTCGAATCCTCTCCCATAGCTCACTAACAAATATCAATGAAATAGAGTTGTTTTACCTTCTCATAGGTTGTTTTGTAGTGTCTAACTTTATACATGGACCTAAATATTAAATGAAATGTAGGCCTCCAAAACCTTTCAAGAGGGTCATTTATTATTTCTCAAATATAACAAAATTTTAAAGATCATTTTAAAACTTGGAGTTAAAAATTAAATCTAATATTTTAATTATATGTAATAAGTATATTTTACACTCCAAATGATGACCCTTACATTTCTTTTATCTTACATGAAATGTAATATTTGGTTGTGGAAGTCTCACATAATTTGAAAGAGAAAGAACGATAGTTGTGTGTATTTAGATTAGAAGTTGTAGTTTATTTCTTTGCTTGTATTTGACTTAGAATGAAAAGGTGTACTTACGTGTACTTTAAATTATTAAATACTCATTAAAAGTAATAATTATTTTTATGTTTTGGACAAAACAATTTCAAGATTGTATAAACTCACACTAATAATTAAGTGGGTATAAATATATCACATTTGATTTGAATATCATAATATTTTAATATGCAATAATGATTTGTAGTGAACTAAATTTACTAATGTCCTATATGAAATTAGAGTTTGACTGCTATTGTTTATATAATATATCTTTACATAAGATGATAAATAATTGTAGATTTTTTATTATATAGTAATGACATATATTAAACTATAAAACATATTTAAATATTGAAAATAGATCAAACTTTAACACATATCCTCACAACTATCACATCCATTTATTACAATTATGATACTCCAATCTTGACTCGACATAAAAGACAAATACTCAAAAGATAACAACAATCATTCTTCACTCTTGAGTCAACTTAAAATACAAATACCTAATCATAAAATTATTTACCGATTTCTATTAAAAAGATATATCAAGCATACACATTAGTTTATATTCGAGTCAAGTCAAAAACGTCCAGGTGTTTCTGAAGTTGCCGGTTGAATTTTAATCGAGTCTTAAAAGGCGACTCAAACCATGTCCATTTCTGATAAGTTTGAAGCCGCCTGAAGGGATAAGAACTCTCAATATTCCTGCTAATTTTGTCATTAATCAACGTAAGTTTGTCTGTTATATATGTACAGCATTCCCATTTCTCTCCACATTAACATTTCTCTTGCTTTGTTATTTCAAGTTTGTAAAATGGTGCCCGTTTTTGCTAATCCCGCTCCATTCGTTTCAGATTATGTCCACCTTGCAATTTGTTGGTTTCTTTCCTGCCTTGGCGTGCACAAAATCCAGAGCTCTTACTCCCAAACCACTCATCCCACTTCATCCAGAGAACGTTCATCTGTTTTTGCATTCAGAGATTTTGCAGAGAGGTTTTGTTTGATCGATCCAGATGTTATATGTGCTGTTTGCTTGGGCTCCTTTGAGGAAGATGATCAAGTAAGAAAACTGTGCAATTGCAGTCATATATTTCACAGAGATTGCGAAGACAAATGGGCAGATGAGTATCAAAATACTTGCCCTCTCTGCAGATGTTCTGTTCTTCCACAAAGCAAAACACAAGCAGACAATGGGGAAGAATGATGGCCAGTTTTGATAGATGCCTGTTGGGCTCTATCTTATCTCTATCTTGTTTCCATTAATGAAGTTTCCGGAGTTTCAAAAACTAATACCTTGCAGATTGCTCCGCTGTTTAAGTGATAGAAGTTTTCATACGGAGTTTTAAATTATCTAGTTCCTTTTGCATGCATTCATCGATAGTATGTCAATAATTACACATCAAGATTACAATTAGAAATAAATCAATATAGGTACATTTAAATAATAACAAAGACAAATCCCTTTTAAATTTATAGAATTGTTAAAAGAGATTAGATTTTTTAATTGTAATACCTTTAAAATGGAAGTTAATGATGAGCATGTTTAGTGGATAATCATTGGTATCATAAATTAAAAAGGAGATAGAAAAGAAAATTGAAAAAGATTTGGATGTTTATTAACAAAATATTTGATTTAAGGAAAATGTAAAAGAATTTGGATGTTTAGTAAAAATATATTTTATTTTATTCATTTCATCATGAAACATGTAGAATAAAGTGATTGGTTTATGAAATTAGTTTACTATTTGTTAGATATTAAATTTTTATTTTGAAATTTTAGCCTTGGCTTATGTGAAACTGTAAAGTATTAGATAAGAAAGTCTTAAGTAAACAATGCTAACGAATTGATATAGTTAAATAATATATTAATATTTTGATAAGTTAGTTGAAATTATGTATATTAGAGAAAAAATTAATTAATGTTCTAAGATATACATAATTTTATTTATAAGTAGGGAAAGGTCCCTCAAACCATATAGATCAACACATAGTCAAAAAATAACTAGGAGGCTAGGATCCCAAATAAATGATAAACTAGTCTAAAAATTAGACATACATGCTATAGGAAGCTACAAAATTAACCAATTTAGCAAAGTTTGAAACAACATTAAAAGAAACAATGTCCTTGAAAAAGTGTCTAAACCTAACCAAAAAATATACCAGAACCTAGTAAATTGACTTCCAATCTTCAACCATTTTCTCTAGTGTTTCTTCCCAACCAGTGGGAGTTGCAAGCTTCATGTCTTTCCTTTGTTCCACTACTTTGTTATTCTATGCATTCTTTTTATTCTTTCATCCACATTTGACCCAACCATTACCACCATTATCATAGTCTTGTGTATGAGGGTGATATTGATTCTTACCAATTGTTCCATATTCCTCTCTAAGGTAGCAATTTTGTAATTGTTTCTCACATAACCCATGCAATCATGGGGATTTTCTAGACTTTCAATCTCTAAAAATAAAACTTGTCAAATATACTCTTTAATCATTATCCTTTCCTCTCATTGTTCTTTCTTCTCCTCCTCAATGTATTTTTTGAGAATGTTAAGCCCTTTCAAGGCTTCACTTAAGTGAGTATTATAAGGTGAGGTGTGAAATATACAATCCCTTAGGGTTATAACAAATGGAGGAAAGATGAGGAGAGAGACAGAGAATCCCTAAGGGTCATATCAAGTGGTTCCTCTATTGTTTCTTCACTCTCATCCTCACTAGAAGCAGGTCCCTAAAAATGATCTTTCTCTTTCAAGTATGGAAGATTTTTCCCAGATGTCACTTGGATATCTTTTCTAGCACTATAATCTTTTCTAATCCCATTGATCTCTTTTCCCATGAAGTTGTAGTTATATCTTTTTTGACATTATCATTGTTTGAGATATCAATAGCTAGTGAAGAGGGTGAGAAACCACCAAACTACTTTTTGATCTATTTTTCATTTCTTTACCTTATCACAATCTTGAATTTATTGAAAATATCCTATAGGGAATTATCTATGCCTGATTCAATGATTAGGGGACGTATTTCATGGCCCAGGCTCAAATTTTTCATTTTAGGAAGACTTAGCATGGGCATTTTTGCTAAGTTGGCATTGTATAAGGAAGAAATATCATCAAGAAAGGCTTTCCATTTTTCATGTATTCACTAATCTCAATTTAGGAAAAGTTAGGATTTTGGAAAGAGATCAACATGTTCTCAGTAGAGGTAGGATTATGCAAAGGAGTGGCATCCAAATAGAAACTATAATTTTCATACATTAATTCTAGGTAGAGTGGAGGGTAATATCCCTTTGTGGTATATTTTTAAATTGGATAAAGGAAAAAAAGGAAAAATAACTAGTTTGTTATGCTTTAGGTGATCAAGAAAAGTGATAGCCATGTATAGTAGAAAAATTACCATTGAGGTTTATGTATTTGATAAGGTGGTACCTCATGACATTAAATGGTGCTAAAAAGTCTTCATACTAAAACCAGTTTGATTTTTTTAATTTATTATCCCTCCTCCATGAATAATTTAATGTATTCCTCATAGGCATATTTCTAGCTTAAGAAATGAACCATTTCTCCCTTACAAATCAAAGTAATTAATTGCATAATTATCTCCTCAATGAATTCTATTCTAAAAATCCTTAGGTCCCCAAATAAAAATTTCAAAGCTTCATACAAACTAAGCCTCTTGAATCATCAAGTGTCCTAAAATATAAATCTCAAATTTTAGAGAATTTTATTCGTTAAAACAAAATGCAATACATGCACAAAATTAGTCATCCACTCAAGAACAACCTTCTCAATACATATCACTACAATAATAAATTACTTAAACTTCTCAAGATCATCTACCAGATAAGGATTTTTTACTTAGCACCATTCATCATTATCTATTAGGTCCTATTATATATCGATAAATTTGGTTCGATGAGCACAAACAAGAGTTTTCTGAGATAAAAGAGGAACAAGGTGTAGTTGATGATCCTTCAAGTGATAACTTAGAAAAGGAAAAATAATATATATATTTATAGCAGGGTGATGAATATAACTAGTTGGGGTGTCAAGGGTTGAAATAGGAGGAAAATATTGATCAGTTTATTAAGTGTTGGTAGCTTGGTCTACATGGAGCTTCTCTTCTATTATTTGATCGGTACACTACTCAATGTTGGTGTTGTTTGGTGTTGGTCCTTGATGGGAATAGTAGAATAGGGCCCTACTATGTGTCCCAATATTCTCCCTCCTAATATAGTGGATATAGCTATGATTCAAGAAGACTTGGGTCAAATTACTAAGGTCCTTATTACTTTAGAATAGAGATCTCATTACCTATCCTTTAGATCCCCTCCTCTTCAACTAGAGTCCTTGTTTCTCTAAAGATGAACTAGCTTCTTCTTTTTCCTAAAATTTTGAGTGTCTTTCTTGCCAAAATGAATAAAGAAGCCTCATTAGCCAACCAAGAGAATCCATGCAAGATAAATAATTTGATGATTCAAGTCCCTAACGAGTAGATGAATGACACCATAGCTAAGCTCAGTTTTTCCCTTGTCAGTAAGTTGCTCACCTTTCATCCTAATATAGATCTGGTTAGGAATTGGGTTGATCTTCAATGGAAAGTTAAAGGTAGTGTGAAGATTAGTGTTAGGAAATGGTATTTTTCTTTTTAGTTTCATAAGTATGGAAGATCTTGTTAAGATTAGTATAGGAGGACCCTCGACATATGGTAGAAACTAGATCAAAACTTCTTGTCTCTTTCAAAGTGAAAGCTAGGGTTTGACCCATAGAAGGATTTAGGGATAGCTTCTCCCCCCTAGATCTACCTCCCTAGACTCCTCTTAGAATATTAGAACCATGAGGTTTTTAAAGGCATTACTAGCTCCTTTGTGAGCCTATTAAAGCTATAGAAAAAATAACTTAGCATATAAGTATAGATTAATCTTTGCTAGAGTCTATGTTAACACAACTATTATTTTTTTTCTTTCTTCTTCCATAACCCTCCAATTTTGATTTGGAGATTGGAAATAGACCATTGAATACAAAAATGAGAAAATATATTGTCAGATATAAAAAAAAATATGGGTATTTCAATGATGCTCAAGAAAATTCTCATCCAACATAAAGAAACAATTTCTCAAGAATACAATTAAGAACAACTCCCTGAGCATTGAAGAAAGAAATATTGGGATAGTGTTGGTTGAGGAGGTGGGGTATACCCACAAAATAAGTGAAAACAAAAAAAATGGATGATTTAATAGTATATTCTTCCAAATATAGTATAGATAATCAAGTATAAATTAAAATCACTAGAGAAAACAAGTTAGTCAAACCCCTAAAAGAACTTTAAATAAGGAAGGAAACCACCAAGTGCGAAATAATGTCAAGGCCATTAAGGATCTGAAAAAAGTCAGTGATGAATAAGTTATTGTTTGATATAATAATGTCATAGTTGATCTCAATATTGGTGATTCGGTAAAAAATAACAAAAATACTTGCTCGGGGTCTGAAAATAATCCCTCCAAAATGGAGGACTCAAACAATATCAAAAAATATGAGAAATGACAAGCCTTATAACAACAAAGAGGTGGATTAGACAGAAGAAAATATATTCAAAAATGAGGATATAAACTTAACAAGGACAATGTGGAATCAATTATTAGTTAGCAAGAGGTTGAAGGTAAATGGGTAAGGATCAAGGGATGAAGAACCTAAAATAAAATTTGGCCCTCTTTGGGTTCTCATCCACACTCCCACCTACTAAACCCAAGAATAAAAAGGAGAAAGAGGACACAAAAATGGAGTAGAGCCAAGTGGGTTCCAATACAAATAAAAGAAGGCTGATGTAGGAGGAGAAACTACATAAGGAAGACCATACAAAAGAGACTCTAGAAATTGAGACCTAGAAAAATATGTGGCAAGTGGAAAATAGAGGACTCTTGGTGGTCTCTCTAGTCCAAGGAAGAATAAAAGTGAGCCTATTTGAACTCTTCTTGTGGTAGAGTATATCACTAGCTCAAGTTTGAGTTTTTCTCGTAAGAACTAGTATCATAAAGATAATGTCATAGAATATGAGAGGCTTGTGTAGCTAGGTTAAGAAACATATTCTTAAATATACTTAGTTGGATCATAGAATTAATATTTTACTACTTCATTAAACTAAAATGAAGGTGGAAGTCATCAAAGAATATAACAAAATTTTGCCCTCAATTGATTTTGTTGTTAGTAATGTTGGAGGTGCTTCTAGAGGCATTTATACTTTATTGAATTCTAGAGAATTCTCTAGTTCCATCTACCACTCTTCTAAAAATAGTCTTAGTGTCCCTCTACATAATCTAAAATATGGTCAAACATGGAATTTAGTAATTTTTTATGCTTCAAATGATCAATTCCCAATAGCATATTTATGGTGCTTCTTGTCCTAACTAATATTAAATTATTCTTTAGAAATATAGATTCTACAGAGAGATTTAACTCCCTAATTTACCCTTTTCAAGAATTAAGGATTTTTGTGATAGTTTGAGTGATCTAGCTGACTTCATCTTTTCTGTTGTTCTTATGGATATTGAATTGCAAGGATCTTTCTTTACTTGGTTGAATAGAAGACAAGGCGGTCACCCTATTCAAGTAAAATTGGACAAATTAATTGTGTATAATAATGGGTACAATGTTGCAAATCTCTGCTTGAATGCTCTCCCTAAGACGAGTTCAAATCCTAATGATATCATCTTAGCTTGGGACGAAGGATTGAAAAAATGACCTTTCATTTCAGTAATGAAATTATGTTGACATGTCACCTAGGATTTAGGAAACTCATTGAACAACATTGTGGTGCACCCCATGTGTAGAGTTAACCAAAAGATGAAATTATTTAAGGAAAAGGTTAAAGGGTGGAACAAAATAAATATTGGTAATATTTTTAATGCTAAGAAACAAAATTCCTTAACGCTAAAAATGGTCCAAGACAAAATGAAAACTATTAAGATTGATTTGGAGGTTTTTCAAGAAGAAATACCCTTAAGAGGTCAATGGATAAAACTTAATAAACAAGAATAAATATTTTGTAACTAGAAATTTAGAATCCAGTGGTTAACAAAAGGTGATAGAAACACAAAAAAAAATTATCAATCATCCTTGAAATATAAGAGTAGAAACAAAATAAGGAATTTGGTATAGTTAAGAGTAGCATTACAGAGAATTGTAACAGCAATATTAGGATTGTATAAGAACTTTGGAGAATGCATTTGTAGTTACTTGAAGCTTACATTGTCATCTTGATGCCAGTTTTATATCATATAATAGGCCGCCACTACAAGATTTTGGGGACCTCATTATTGTTGTGAATACACTTCTTACTCTAGCCTCTACTTATGGTAATAACACAATTGCCCTAAATTTGGATGGGCATTAAAGAATTACATTGAGATGCAATGTTGATTTGTCACCGCTGGGTATTTTACAATGTTGGTATTTTTTTTATTCCTTACGAGTAGAATAAATTCTAAAGAAGATATTTTTAAGGATGGGGCACTTTGTAGTCTAAAGCATCTATGACCTAGGTTGTCTGAAGTTTGGTGTGGAAGGAGAATAATTCTCATTGAAGCTATGAAATCATTCTTGAATAAGAAGTATCCGAGTGTTCAAAAGTCTCTTCCAGAAGTACGTGTGGGGAGTTGTTTGTAGAGTTCCTTTTGCTACAGTGCGCCACTACTGAAGAATAAGTTACACAGTACAACAAATAGCATGGGGCATTTGAGTTAGCAATTGATCTAAATATATTTCATGCTACGAAAACTGAGTTGAGATTCGAGTATGGGAGTTGCATCTCCAGCTAAACTAAGGACTATTTTTGAGAAGGTATTTCTTTTGCTTATGATAACTATACCTAGAAAATGGAGGTAACCTTTGGCCATTTTTATTGAAGATGATTATCCTTTCGATCTGCATTGTTGTCGTTGCTATAATTTGCAATTATATTCCACATTTAGCAAGACATCAGACTCCTTATCGCAATCCATTACTAAAGGAAATAACATCACATAAATATTTTCTAACAGCTGGGGAGGGTTTTTGCATGCCCATTGGCAAGGGACCAACTTATTTCTTGCATTCTAATAATAGAATATTATTTGGAACTAGTTTTCCCAAGAAATCTGATCTTATTTTGGGTGGATGAGCTCTAGATTCTAATGATGAAGGCCTATACCAGTGATACAGATGATTCAAGTGGCATAGATGATGCTAAGGATGAAATATTGCAGAAAGAAACATGGGATGCTACAATTAAAAAAAATTTGCAGAATCTCTTCATGATATCCAAAATGGACTTCCCGTCTGTGTAATTCTCCTTGTAATCTGTATGTACTATACAATTGTATGATTAAAATTATTCTTTTCTACATATATGCCTTGTAATGCTAATATATAAAAGAGCAACATGGCATACGACCATGAGAAGATAGATTGGTTGTATAGAAAAGTAAATATAGTGGGTAAGATGAATAGGATTGGTTGTGATGGGCTGTGGGATGTTATGACTTTTAAGTTAGCTATAAGTAAATTATTGGAAGAGATTTAATGTTGATAAAAAATTAAATGCACATGTACACAAATAATCTGAGTTAGAGAAAGGTATTGTTGGAACATGGATCGTTATGAGCAGTGTAAGTTTCATTAATGACAAAGAAGGTGTTTCTGGGTTGTCTTCAAGGTTTGATTGCAGAATGTGGGTATTTAATGTTTGTTCTAAAACCAACTCCCTCCAATGATGTATGACCCATTATTGTTGTAGGTGTCTACATGTAGGATGCATATGAGGTTCCTGGCCCATCTAGGGCGAAAATTGTTGCTACTTCATTTGCAGGGTTTATTTGTGAAATGCAACAATGAAATGATGGTTGATGGTTTACATGATGAGATGGTTAAAATAATTAAGGCAAGGTTTTTGGCCAAATCCCTTAGAAACCATCAGGGTACAATTAATACTGAAGCATAATGAGAGACATATATATAGCACCGTTTTCAAGGACAATACTGCAATCCATCATGATGAGAGATAGAGTAAAAGATTTCCTAAATTTGTTGAAAGAAAGCTCTCCATAAAATATGTTCACGGACATTCTTTAATAGTAAAGTTATAATGGTTGAGCCTAGATATACAAGCCTCTATTATCTGTCCCAAAAACAAAAATGATGTTATTAGAGTGAAGAAAGTTAAAAAATCAGTGTGATTGAACTTGGTTTATAGAACTATGCATTGCAGTCCTTTAGCACAAGGACAACTAGCTAAGCCACAAGGTGTCAGCATATCAGAAAAATAGTGTGTTCCCACCATTGATCTTAAGAAATCTCTCGTGGATCATGATTGTGAAACTATAGCTATACCTGGCAGATATCTATTCTTGTGTGGGAAGTGAAAATATAACAGTCTAGGTGACGGTAGACTAACACTTGATAGTCATGACACTATGATCAAATGACAATTAGAAAAGAAAAATTTCAGTGTATATGTTGCATATCTTTGAAAGGAGCAATTTCACAAAAATAGTCAGATCTGTGGTCACATGGCAATGGAATCTCAAGCATTAAAATGTTGGTTCCATGCTCTACGCAATCACATTTTTTATTTTTATAGCTTCATCTCATGTCTATATTACTTGAATTTGCAATTTTATGCTTTTTATTTGAATTGAAACATATTGACACTTGTATAAATTATTTCAATTTAAATGGGACTTTATTTTTTTATTTTATTGTGTATATATTTGTTTCAATGATGATGCGCAATTATTGAAAGTAAGGAAAAAAGACACACAATTGATGAAATGTATGCGATGTTTGAAACTCCTATGGAAACTTCATCAATAGAAAGTCTTGTGAGAAGTTCATCAATAGTCAAATAATTAGAATATGCACTATTCATAACCTAACGACCATAATAATAGTCAAATAATTAATGAATTTGTATTGTTAAAAATATAGGGAAAACGAAAAATCACACTATCGTTGTTGTCTATAAATCATCACTAGTTACAATATTGCTTATTGTTCAGAGGGCTGGAATAGGGATAGAAGGAGAAGAATGCCTACAAAAATAAAACTGCAAGCTTTTCCCACAAAATATCTGAAACAAAGCAACTGTGTTTAACAATCCAGCCAAAGAACCAAATGGATTAATCTACCATTGTTTCCTCACTCTTCTGCCTGTGTTCCGCTTTGTGTTAGAAGAGAACATCTGCAGAGAGGGCAAGTATTCTGATAGTCATCTGCCCATTTGTCTACGCAATCTCTGTGAAATATATGACTGCAATTGCACAGCTTTCGAACTTGATCATCTTCCTCAAAGGAACCCAAGCAAACAGCACATATAAAATCCGGATCGAACACAGAAAACCTCTCTTTAATATCTCTGAATGCAAAAACAGATGAACGTTCTCTGGATGAAGCGGGAGGAGTAGAATGGGAGTAAGAGCTCTGGATTTTGTGGAGGCCATGGCAGGAAAGAAGCCAACAAATTGGAAGGTCGAGATAATCTAAAGCGATTGGAGTAGGAATGGCAAAAACCGACACCATTTTACAAATTTGATGCAAGAGAAGTGTTAATGAGGGAAAAGGGGATGCTGTATATAAATAAATAATAAGACACAAACTTACGTTGCATAATTCCAAAATGAGAAGGAATATCAAGAAGTCTGGTCCCTTAGGCGGCTTCAAACTTGTCAGGATTGTCATGGTCTGAGCCGCCTTTAAAGACTAGATTGAAATTCAACCGAGAACTTGATAAACACCTGGACTTTTCAAGTTGACCCAAATATTATGTAATATGTATGTTTGATATAATTTTTTAATAGAAAATGAAAAATAATGTTATGATTGGGTATTTATATTTTTAGTAGAGTTAAGAGTGAAGTACAATAGTTGTGATAGTTGAATATAATAATTATGAAGTTCTTTATTATAGTGGATACCAGTATTGTGCCTATACACACACAACTACTTATCTTATATAAAGATATATTATATTGAAAATAAGTAGTCAAATTCTAATTTCAAATAGGATCTTAATCAATCTAGGTTATTCCAAATTATTATTGGATTTTAAAGTATTATGATATTTAAATAAAATGTGGTGTATTTATTCTCACAATTATTGAATGTAAATTTATGCATTCTTAAAATTGTTTTGTCTAATTCATAGGTAAAACATAAATATAATATTTAATAGATGTTTTCTAATATAAAATCTATATAAATATAATTTTTCATTTTGAAATATATAGAAACAATGTATAATGTATAACTTTTAATCTAAATACAAACAATTATCACTCTATATATTTCATATTATGTGAGAGTTCCACAACCAAATATTAGAGTTCTTATATTACATACTTCACATATTATATTTCATTTCTAACACCATATTTTAAAATGGGCTTAAAGATTTTGTTCTAAATGTTAATATTAAAGAAATTATAAATGATCCTCACAAAGCATTTGCAAGGTCTAGATGGTCTACATTTCATTTTATATTTAGATAAAATAAAAAGCCACACTATTCCAATTATTCCTCTTGTCCATTGTAGTTACAAGGCCTCCACTTTGTCTCACTTGTTCTCCTTCAAGGTATTTTCTAACATTCAACACCATGCATTTAAAAAATTTAGGTTATAAGTAATCCATTAGCGATTCTAATTGGATTTGGCTCTATAAGATTTATATGCAAATGTGTGTTTCTATGTATCTAAATATATAGGTTATCATTAATTGATGTAATTCAACCTTCTTTACTAAATTCCATTAACATTGAGGACTATTGGTTAGGTGACATGTTTTCACTTCATGATAAGGATGATGTGGTTAATGTATTATGCTTATATTAATAGGATATATCATTCATATTATAGAACCCTCATGACCCATACAGTAAAGAACATAAAGAAAATTATACACATATATTTTTTAACATAATGATAGCACGAGGTATTAAATTTCATTAACTAAGCTTACATACTCTTAATTAAATATATGTTTAACATTTTAAGGGTAGAAATATGAACTAATATAATAACTTGTAATATAGACAATTTGTGTTTGGATACTAATGTACAAATTTTCAATGGGACATCTCTATACCTTCCCGCCCACAGAGTTTTTAAAACTCTAGTTTTTTTTTTTTGATGAATAGAGACCTTTCAATTAAAAGAAATTAAAGATACATATTCACAAAAAAGAGGTCGAGGGATATATTAAATCACCCCGCAGTGTTCAAACGGCAAAGCTGGAAACAGCAAGAACTATTCACCAAAAAACATTGAAAAGGCCCTTAGGCCGCAAGAGCAGGAGCAGAGGGCGGAGGATCTTTGTCATCTGATCCCCACTTATCAGTGGGATTGGCAGGCTCATCCAGAAGCACCCAACCAGCTTCATCAGTATTTTCTTTTTCTTTTTCTTCTTCTGCCCTGGGCGGGGAGATAGCAAGCGCCAAGCGGGGGAATTTGGAGGAGGTGGCCGGAAGCCAATCTCGCCCATGGCGAGCATCGAAACCAGGAGGAGCACCAGAAGGGGCCAACTGCGCCTGCGCATGTGACCACCCAGACTGTCACGGAGGTGGAGAAGCCAAACGGCGCCGCCAACCATCTCTGCCACCTCTCGAAGAGTGCTGGCGAGGGGCCTGGGATCGTGGCGTGTGGGAGCGGTGCATAGAGGAGCTGTGCCCACGATGGCGGCCTCTAGGAGGTGTACCCTCAGCAGAGATAGCATCCGGAGGCACCCGAGCCACTGTACAGGGAGCATTACCCCAATGAGAGATCAGCTCCTGTAGGTGAGCCACCTCTAAAGCCACTTTATTAGCTTGGACTTGAATCTACATCATAACATTATTACATATGCAAGCTTTGTTAAACATAGCAACATTAGTATCAAGAGAGCTGTGGGAAAATATAACAGCATTTCTATCTTTCCAAAGATTGAACAAAATCTCCATCCTGAAAGTATGCCAAATTTGGGTAAACTTGGAGGGGAGTCTAGGAGAGTCTCCTAAGACAATCATATGCCAAGAGAAGGGCTCAGGCCAGAAAGGTTTGAAAAAATCATGGATCCATTGCCAATACTGTTGAGCTCTCCTACAGAACCAGAAAATGTGAAGAAAGGTCTCAGGGTGACCACAAAATGGACAGCGAGGGTCATGAACTCCCAAATGTTTGAGCCTAGGGCCAACTGGGAGACCCTGAAACAAAAGACACCAAGCAAAGAAAGCCATCTTGGGTTCTATAATGGTGGTCCAGACAATATGGAAATGAGAGCTCCAGTGGGAAGTGGCCGAATGAAGATGCCATCTCTGGTTTAGAATATCCACCATCGAAAGATGCGGGGATAACCACCTATACCCAAGCCTTGGCTTGTAATTGCTGAAAGGCGTGGCAGGATACCATTTCCAATCCCTCCACCACGGCCTATTAGCCTGAATGCCAATCTTGTGGAGCAGATTGGTAGGAATGGCCGAAACCAAAAGATCAAAAGTCGGGCGATCAGAACTTGCCAGCCAAAATTGCATGTGCATATCCTCCCAAGATTGGAGCCCCATAGAGACTCTGGAAAAAAGATCCTTGGGAGTCCAAATGCCACGTTTAAAAAAATGCAGAGCACTAGCCCCTTGAGTTTTGGCCAAGGGTATACCCTGTATGAAGAATAAAGGAGACCACCAAAGATTCTGTTGATTGAAAGAAAGCCCATTACGAAAACAATTACCATCCCATCGAAGCCAGGGCTTTATAGCTTCCCAGGCTTTCCAAATGCTCTTGATGACGAAGGTGCCCTGGATTTGAACAGGTTCTCTCATAGTGAGCAAGGTTTGGAGACCAAGACCTTTCCAAGCGGGCCGGTGAACCGGAAACCCGGTGGAGATGCAATGTCTGACAAGAATTTTACATGCCTCATCGCCAGAGAGAGCTCTAATAATCCACTTCACACAAAGAGAAAGCCCTTGCTTCTGGGTGGAGAGAAGGCCCAAGCCTCCAGAGTCACGGGGAAGGCAGCAGTATTCCCAAGCAACCCTATGAAACCCATGACCATCCGCACCAGAAGCCCAAAGAAAATCCCTGAGCAGGCGCTCAAGCTTGAGATAAGAGGCCTTAGACAGAGCCCAGCAAGAAGAATAATAAACATGAGTAGCAGCCAGCACTTTCGAACAAATCTGGAACTTCCCTGCAAGAGAGAGCGGTTTGCTAATCCAGTAGTGCAACTTTTTCTCAATTTTAGCAAGAACAGCATTCCATAAATCCACAACAGAGCCATGGAAGGCAAAAGGGATGCCTAGGAAGCGAAAAAATTCTCCATGTTGCACCCATTTCCAGTCAAAGCTAGCAAGCCAGGGCGGAGCTGGAAGAAAGGATTGTCTAAAACAAAGTGTTTTGCACCATTGAATGGCCGATCCAGAGGCTTGACAAAAGGTGTCCAAGCATTGCAAGGCATTGGAGATGTTCTCCTCATCCTCAATGAGAGTGAGAAAGGAGTCATCGGAAAAATGGCCATTGACCAACTGGGAAGAAGAACCAGGAAGGGAAATGCCCCGAACCAACCCAGTAGAAACAGAGTTGGCAAGCAAATACCCAAAGCCTTCGGCAACAAGCACATACAAAAAACTCTAGTTTTATTGGAAATTTCATTTGGTGGGGGGCTTCTCAGTTTCTTGAGACACACATTGATCAAGGAGATTGTGATTCCTTGGAAGGGATGAATAAAAGCTCCTCAAACAGTGTTACATTGTTGGGATAAGGTTAAGCTTGTCCTATCTAAAAAATGTTACTAATGTACATATTAAGAGGAGAATGTGGATTTTTCAAAAGATGAATCATTTTTTGAAGGAGTGACCACCACTTATTGTATGGATAAATTCCTCTACAATATTATTCTTCCTTTCAATAGCTTTGTCTCATTTTCAATCAAAGTTTCTAAAAATGGCATTGAGCTATCTATGTTAGGAATAG
This sequence comes from Chamaecyparis obtusa, assembly GCA_027943335.1. Lineage (NCBI taxonomy): Eukaryota > Viridiplantae > Streptophyta > Pinopsida > Cupressales > Cupressaceae > Chamaecyparis > Chamaecyparis obtusa. The sequence goes on along the minus strand of BSBK01000814.1, from coordinate 796,291 downwards.
TCCCAAGAGATAACTGAGAGGGGGTGGTGAATCAGTTATCTACAAGATTCAATTCTTTATCCAATTAAGTATATAAGAACATTAAGCATAAACACAATGAAAGAACACTTAACACAACACCACAAGTTTGGTTACAGGGAAACCCAAATAGGTAAAAACCTCGGTGGGAATTGACACCCACTAAGAACTGCACTAGTGCATTATGATACCTGTTAGAAGATCTTACAACCCTGTTAGGAGTTAATCTTTACAATGCAATAAGTAAAGTGACCTGGTCAAGGGTCGGACCCTGTTAGGAGTCTTTTAAAATTAACCCTGTTAGGTGTGAGGACGCACTGTCCGAGAGCACACTGCTCAAAGGGGTGAAGGTTGTAACCTTCTGTTTTAACAGATACACACTATATATGGATCTTGGTGAACTGCACGCAGACCTATTGTCTTGATCAGTTCCAATTTATAGCATATACTCTCTACTATGTCACATAGACCTTCTTCTGATGGCTCAACACTTCGCACTCTCTTCTCTGCTCTTATCTTTCAACTATAAGCCATACTTAGCAATCACAAATGACTTCCTATAAGTATCTTTCTTTAAATGATATAATTAAGTTGTCCTATTAGAACCATCTTGAAATCATATTAGAGAAACAATAAAAATCTCCAATAACATCTTAGTTGGCTCTACTAAGCACGCAACGTAAATTAGGACTACATAATTCCATGTGAGTAGACACAACGCTACACACAGTCGGCTCTACTAAATTACCTCCAACTTTCTTCTCATACTAAATTATGTTATGCACTCTTAACCAAACATCCTTAACTCTCTTCTTAACATAAATCCAAGCATTCATACCAAGATTATAGGTGCAACTACCACAATCATATAAACAATGTCATCTCTTCTAGGTAGACTTAGGAAACTATTACTGTCAACTAGAGACTTCATAACTCAACCTATACTGCATATCTGACTCTTTGTCCATGAACATAACATCATACATATGTCTACAACATAAATATAAATGTACAAGGCTCTACTGCAACTGTATGAAAATCATATACATAACTATTCCTGGGACCTATCAGAAACACTCATTGATATACACAACTATACTATTGTCTTTACTTAGAATCAACCTATGTGTCTATGATATCAAGTTGATAACATATCCATGCAAGATATGCTCAAAGCTCTCTCCATCAGGCTTCCATGCATGCTGCTTACTATATGTTGTCATCAATGACAAACATACAATCACCAATCTAGCTTGCTAGCAAATCTCCAACAGTCTCCCCCTTTGGCATTGATGGAAACATATGGAATGAAAAACACCACCTATCCAAATGTACAATCTTTTTATAATATTCTCCATTTCCTCAATAAAACTCCCCCAAGGATGAATCCTCCATCTCTTACTATTTTGTTCCTTCTTGCTTAGTACTCAATCCTCCTTGCTACAATTCTTTTATAACATTCTCCATTTCCTTAGGAAAATCTCCTTAAGGATGAAATGTTGTATTATTTACTATTTTTCATGACTATATACTCCCCCTTTGACATCAATGGAAAAGGGCACCAAACCATTTAAGCACTGGTACTACTCCTGAGGTAGAGTAGTCAACCATTCATTAGTCACAGGGGACTAATGCACTCCTGCTATCTCTAATTAGATTCAGGGAAGGGAATTACTCTCAACTTCTCCCTAAGATACTCAAAAGTTTCCTTAGGTAAAGGCTTTATGAATATGTCTACTAGTTGATCTTTTGTACTCACATAGTCTACCATTACTTCTTTCTTTTCTACTTTCTCTCTTAGGAAGTGATATTTTATCTCAATATGTTTTGTCTTTGCATGCATCACAAGGTTCTTTGACATATTGATAGTGCTAGTGTTATCACAATGAATAACAATAGGGCAGTCAATCTGAATACCAAAATCTTTTATCATCTGCTTGATCCACAAAATTGTAGAACAATTTAATGTTGCTTCTACATACTCTGCTTATGCTATTAACTGAGAGATACAATTATACTTTTTACTTGTCCAAGTAAAACTTCTATCTCCAAGGAATACAACTCCTCTAGAGGTACTCTTTCTATCATCCACGCATCCTGCCCAATCTGCATCTATATATACATGAAGCTTTACATTCTCTGAATTAGGATACCATAAACCATAGTCTAAGGTTCCATTCAAGTATCTGAATATTCTTTTTACTGCCATGAGATGACTTTTCTTGAGTTTTTCTGCAAATATTCCGACAATTCCAACTGTATTGGAAATGTTTGGTCTGGTTTGAGTAGGATATATAATTTTACCAATCATAGACTTATACAAGGTTATGTCTACTACTGGTGAATCATCTTCTTTTGAAAGCTTACATTATGTTATCATAGGGGTACTTACTGGCTTGCAATCATCCATCTTGAATGTCTTCAAGATCTCTTTCACATACTTAGTTTGATTTATGAATATACCTTTGTCTATCTATTGCACATTCAATCCCAAAAAGTACTTGATAGGACCAATCATGCTCATTTCAAATTCATTATACATCTCCTTAGCAAATTCTTCTCTAAGCTTATCATTACCACCAAATATAATGTCATCAACAAATATAGCAACTAATAATAGTCCATCAGATGTCTCTCTTATGAATAAGTTAGAATATGTTGCTCCTTTCTTGAATTCAATCTTAGTCAAGTAACCATCAAGTCTTTCATACCATGCTCTAGGGGCTTGCTTAAGTCCGTAGAGTGCTTTCTTTAATCTGCATACCATATCAGGTTTGTCTGATAAAGTAAATCTTTTTGGCTACTCAATATATACTTCTTCCTTCAACTCTCCATTCAAGAATGCTGACTTAACATCCATCTGGTATACCTTAAAGTTCTTGAGTGTAGCATAAGCTAGAAATAACTTTATGGCTTCCAATCTACTTACAGGGGAAAATGTATTTGAATAATCAATTCCTTCTCTTTGCGCATATCCTTTACATACTAGTCTTGCTTTGTTTCTTACCATTGTTCCATCTTCATTCATCTTATTTCTGAATATCCATTTTGTTCCTATTACATTCTTATCACTAGGCCTAGGGACCAATTCCCATGTGTTGTTCTTAATTATCTGATCTAGTTCTTCTTTCATTGCTTCATACCAATCTGAATCATTACATGCATCTTCAACACTTGAGGGTTCAATCTGTGATAGTAAACATACCTCTTCATTTGTTGTGGAACTCTTTTCTTTTGATCTTGTCATGACTTTGCTGCTCTGATCTCCAATGATGTCTTCCTTTGAATGATATCTAGATGTGAATTTAGGAACATTAGGTGTGACTTTTTCATCTACCTTTTATGTTTCTTCTTCACTTGTTTCAAGGTCATTGAATAGAACATCTATGATGTCAAACATTTCTTCAACAACTGCTTCACTATTGGTAGGTCTAGGTTCTTCTTCAATCATAGGTGCATAATCATGGTATCTCTCTTGAATCATAAACTTCTCATCAATCTTAACATGATCACTTTCAATGATCTTCTTCAATCTTAGATTAAAACATCTATAAGCTTTTCTTTTAGTAGAGAAACCAAGAAAAATACCTTCATCACTTCTTTCATCAAACTTGCCAATTGCTTCATCTCTCTTGAAGTAGCACTTGCTTCCAAAGATTCTGAAGTATTTTATTGTAGGTATATTCCCAAACCATATGTCATAAGGTGTTTTATTTGCACTTGGCCTTAATTGAATTCTATTGATAGTATAGACTGCAGTATTGACCGCATCTCTCCAATAGGTGTGTGCGACCTTTCCCTCAATCATGATGGTGTGCGCTATGTCAAGAATGATCATATTCCTTCTCTCTGTAATTCCATTCTGCTGAGGGGTTCTAGGGGCACTTAGCTATCTCTTTATCCCATGTTCTTCATAGTACTCATAAAATCTGCCACAGGTGAATTCTCCTCCTCTATCCAATCTTAGATATTTAATCTAATCCTTAGCATTAAATATTTTGAGCTTGTCAAATGCTTCTGATTTATCCTTTAAGAATTCACCCCACATCATTCTATAATAATCATCAACAAACAAAATGAAATACCTTTCACCATAGTATGATCTTGTTTGAGCTGGTCCACATAGGTCTGTATGTATCAGATCCAACTTGTTCTCTACCAAATTATGCTTGCTTCTGAATGAATTCCTTACATGCTTTCCCATCACACATTTCCTACATATTGCATCAACTGGTTTTGCAATGCTAGGAAGATCTTTTACTACCTTTACATTACTTATCTTTACTATGTTATCAGAATTGATATGACATAGTCTTTTGTGCCATAACCAACTGTCATCTACTTTAGCAACAAAACAACTTGCTTCAGGATTAAGTTGAAAAAAATTACCTCTTTGAACCTGATGCAATCATTTCTCCTTCTTTGTTATTAATGATTCATTTGTTATCTTTGAACTCTAACTGGTAACCTTTTTCAAGCAACTGTCCAACACTTTGTAGGTTATGTTGCAAACCATCAACATATAGAGCATCATCAGTGTTGTTCTTTCCATCCAAGGTGATGGCTCCTCAGTGCCTCCTTTGTATCTATCCAAATGTACAAATCTATCTTTGTCTCTTGTCATGTGGTGTGAGAAACCACTATCGATGATCCAATCTATCCTGATGTCATCTTGTGAAATCAGTGCTAACTCTTGTGCATTCTTTTCATCTTCAAGAGAAATGAATCCAATTTCATCCTATGTTGATTCTTCATCTGATACTCCATATCTAGCATAGTAACATTCATTTGTATACTTAGGATTGTAGTTATTTTTGAACTTCTTAACTCTTGTAGGACACTTGGATGAAAAGTGACCAATCTTATTACATGAAAAGCTTTTGAATGGTAATTAACCTTCATATTTTCCTTTTCCTTTTCCTTTTTTTCTCTTTTAGCAATCATAGCAATGAAATCATCTATTTTTTCTCTTCATCATCATCATCAAAATTACCAGAGGTGTTCAAGGATTTCTTACCATGTACTGAAGCTTTGAATGTTGTTTCACTTTTAGGCTTTGTCTTTAATCTTGATATCTCAAAGGCTGAAAGCTTGCTAATTAAAGTCTCTCTTTTAAAGTCTTTTGTGGACTGCATAGTTTTATCTAGGATGCATATCTTGTTGTCATATTCTCATGTCAAGGTAGTCATCAATTTATCCATTATGTCTTCTTCGGAGATTTCTCCACCATTGTTTATGATTCCTGCAACTGCTTCATTAATCCTTTGATTATAAGCTCTGACATTCTCATCAGGTAGCATCTCTAATGTATTGTATATTTTCTTCCATGTCTTTCTACATGCATTCTTGGCTTGAATATCTCCTTCAAACATGTCTTCTAGGTACTTCCATATCTTATAGGCTTTGTCCATCTTCTTGATCTCTAAAACTCACTGTCAAATAGAGCGCTGATAAGGGCTTCTTTGGCAATAGCATTTGAAGTGAACATCTCCTTTTTCTTCAAGGTTGCATCTTCTTTTGGAAGATCTGCTAGTGAGGGAATATCAACTTCTTTGGTAGCTACTTCAAAAATCTCAAAGGCAATGCACTGCAAATGTGTCATCATTTTGTTCTTCTATTCTAGATAGTTCTCTCCATCAAAATTATGACTTTCTTTTCTAAAGAATGTCATTTGATCAACCTCAAGTTGTTAAAATTTCTCTCTGAGGCACTTGGCTCTGATACCAATTGTTAGGAATAGTCCCAAGAGATAACTAGGAGGGGGTGTGAATCAGTTACCTACAAGATTCAATTCTTTATCCAATTAAGTATATAAGAACATTAAGCATAAACACAATGAAAGAACACTTAGCACAACACCAAAAATTTGGTTACAGGGAAACCCAAATAGGTAAAACCCCCAGTGGGAATTGACACCCACTAATAACTGCACTAGTGTATTATGATCCCTGTTAGAAGATCTTACAACCCTGTTAGGAGTTGATCTTTACAATGGAATAAGTATAGTGACCTAGTCAAGGGTCGGACCCTGTTAGGAGTCTTTTACAATTAACCCTATTAGGGGTGAGGATGCACTATCTGTTAGGATTAACAAGGCAAAAATAAAAATTATGTGCAAATATAACTAATATCAAAAAACAATAAACCACATAGAAGAGAACACAAGACATAAAGACTTAACATGGTTCACCTAATCCCTAGGCTACATCCACCAACAACGAGTCCAATAATATTATTATCCAGTGATTACAACCTGATTACAATTTGTAATCCCTTATAGCTCAATTCCACCACAAATACTAAAATCATACATATGAATAAACCCTAACCCTAAGCCATATTATACAATATTTTTGCCGCTTTAGGGTTAGAATGAATTATAACATGTCAGCCCAAATAACTCAAAAGTAGTCAGCGAGGTCAGGAGGAAAAGTGTACAGTACTTTCCTAGATAGTACTTTCTTGATTAGTCACCACAAGCTAACAATCTCCCACTTGGTGACTGATCAGTATCCACACTATACAAAAAAAACCTCCCACTTAGAGACTGATCCTGTAGCAATACCGCTACCATATGAGGCTCCCACTAGATCGAACCACCCTGGACTCAGCTGTTCCTTTATTTTGTTCAGTCTAGAAGACCAACTGAAGCTGAACATGAGTTCAACTTCTCCCTTGTTACTACCTTTGTAAACATATCTGCTAGATTATCATCAGTATGAATCTTTTCTAGCCTTAACTTCCCATCATCCAAAACTGACCGAATGAAATGGTACCGCAACTATATGTGTTTTGTCTTTGAGTGCAAAGTAGAATTCTTTGCAAGATGAATGGTACTTTGGCTATCTGTATGTAGAAAATTATCCTTTTGTGGATGTCCCAATTCTTCCATGAAGAATTGAAGCCATATCATATCCTTGGCTGCCTCTGTAGCAGCAACATACTCTACCTCTGTAGTGGATAAAGCAACCACCTTTTGTAGTTGAGAAATCCAACTCACTACTGTCCCACCAACAGTAAATATATAACCTGTAGTACTCCTCCTGCTATCTATATCTCCTACCAAATCTGAGTCAACATAGCCTTGTACAATAGTAGTAGAACCCCCAAAGTGTAAACACTTACTGGATGTACCTCTCAAATATCTGAGAATCCATTTGACTGCATTCCAATGCTCAATACCAGGGTTACTCATATATCGGCTAACGACTCCCACTACATGTGCAATATCTAGCCTAGTACATACCATAGCATACATTAAGCTCCCTACAGCTGAAGCATAAGGTACCTTAGACATTTTAGTCTCTGCTTCTGGTCTCTTGGGACACATATCCTTAGTCAATTTCAAATGACTAGGCAAACGTGTGTTGACAGCTTTGGCATTTTCTATAGAGAAACGTTGCAACACCTTCTCAATATAATCAGCCTGAGATAGAGACAATTTCCTATTTTTCCTATCTCTGCAAATTTTCATACCAAGGATTTGTTTTGCTGCCCCCAAATCCTTCATAGCAAAAGATTTTGCTAACTTTTGTTTCAACCCCTGAATATGATCCATGTTAGACCCAGCTACAAGCATATCATCAACATATAAACATAAAACAATGTAGCTGTCATCATCCAACCTCTTAAAATAAACACAATGGTCAAAATGACACCGACTATATCCATGCTCATTCATAAAAGTATCAAATTTAATATACCATTGTCGAGGTGCTTGCTTCAAGCCATATAAACTTTTCTGCAATCTGCACACCAAATTCTCCTTACCCTTGACCTCAAATCCTTGTGGTTGAACCATATATATTTCTTCATCCAAATCACCATGAAGAAAAGCTATTTTAACATCAAGCTACTCTAAAAGAAAATCTTCAGTAGCCACAATACTTAAAACAGTACGGATATCTAAGTCATTTTAACAACAGGAGAAAATATCTCATCAAAATCAATACCATGTTTCTGTGCAATTCCTTTTACGACTAATCTGGCTTTAAATCTTTTCTTACCTCCATCCTCTTCTTTTATCCTGTAAACCCATTTATTCTGTAAAGCCCTTTTACCTGCAGGTAACTTACATAAATCCCATGTTTGATTTTTCAGCAAAGAGTCCATTTCATCTGTCATTGTAGACTCCCACTGAAGCTTTGTATCCACCTGCACAACTTCATTATAACATTCAGGTTCACTAGCATCTGTTAACAAAATAGAATACAAAGATGGAGAAAATCTTTCTGGAGGTCTACTTAGCCTTGTTGACTGTCTAACATTCACTGGTGTGTGTGGTATTTGTTGTTGTTGTTGTTGTTGTGGAGCATAAGGAACTACTAGAACATGAACTTGTGGAGTATCATCCAATACTACATAATCATTTTCTTTCTTCTCATGCTGCAGCAACAGATCTTTGTACAATAGTTTCTCATTGAATATGACATCCCTGCTTCTTACAATTTTATGATTTTCAAAATCCCAAAGCCTATAACCAAATTCATCAATGTCATATCCAAAAAATACACATTTCTTTGACTTAGCTTCCATCTTGGTTCTATTTTTAGAATATATAAGTGCAAAAGCTTCACAACCAAAGGTTTTGAGAAAAGAATAACTCACCTTCTTACCACTCCATGCTTCCTCTGGAATACCATAGTCCAAAGGAGTAGAGGGGCCTCTATTGATTAAATAAATAGAAGTGTTCATAGCCTCTGCCCACATATTTTTGGGTAGCCTAGCATGCAACCTCATACTCCTTGCACGCTCCATTATTGTCCTGTTCATGTGTTCAGCCACTCCATTTTCTTGTGGAGTCCTTGGTACAGTTTTCTGCCTACGAATACCATTAGAGGAACAATATTCTTCAAATTCTGTGCTGCAATACTCAACACCATTATCAGATCTGAGACATTTTAACTTTTTACCAGTCTCATTCTCAACCAAGCATTTCCATTTCTTAAAAGTTTGAAATACATCAGATTTCTGTCTAAGGAAATAAATCCATACTTTTCTTGTTGCATCATATATAAATGTAACATAATATAGAGAGCCACCAAGGGAAGATACCTGAGCTGGTCCCCATACATCTGTATGCACAAGCTCCAATCTCTCATTTTTCTTTTCCTTCCCATTCTTCACAAAACTAACTCTCTTTTGTTTTCCATAGACACAACTTTCATAGAAATCCATATTGACACATTTTAGACCAGGTAAAACTTTCTTTGAATGAATTAATTTCATACCTTTTTCACTCATGTGCCCGAGTCTGTTGTGCCATAGTGTTGTGTCAGAATCTATAGCAACAGTCTGATGTTCTTCCTGCTCAACTGTAGCCACTGTTCCTGAACATTCATTTTCTTTTGAAACAATTAAAGTAGAAGGAACAGTATGACCTGTACAAAGATATAAGGTGCCTACTTTCACACCTTTTGCTACTACTAAGGAACCTTTTGAAACCTTCCAATTTTTATCATTAAAAGTAACTGTGCAACCCTCATCACCCAATTGCCCTACTGAAATTAAATTTCTACTCAACCTTGGAACATGTCTTACCTCTTGTAGTAGCCAATGATTCCCATTCTTCAACTTAATCTTGATTTTTCATTTTCCAACAATTTGACAGGGTTCATTATCTCCCAAATAAACTAGCCCAAAATCCCCTTGGACATAATCAACAAAATAACTTCTATGGGGTGTAGCATGAAATGAAGCCCCCAAATCTAACACCCATGAAGCATCAACATTTTCTAAAGACAAAAGAAAAGCATCCTCTTTGGATTTGTTACTTACCACATTTGCCTCCTTGTTTCCATCATTTTTGTCTCCTTGATCTTTCTTCCGAGACCAACAATCTTTCTTCTTATGTCCTGGTTTTTCACAGTACCAGCAATCATTTGGCCCTTTGGATTCAGACCTCTTTCCCTTTGATTTGCCTCTTGATTTCCCACGATTTCCAAAGTTGTTTCCTCTATCTCTTGTTCTGCGTCTACTTTCTACATTCAATACACTACCCGATGTGGATGTCCCTGAGCTTTTCCTATGAATTTCCTCACTCAATATAACACCAACAACATCATCAAAATTTAGGGTATTTGAACCAAAAATAGAATTACTAACAGCCATTACCAAGCCATTCCAGCTTTCTAGCAAAGAACACAAAATCAAGAGAGCCCTAACCTCATCATCGAAAGTAATTTTAACTAAGGTTAACTGACTTGTAATTGTATTAAACTCATTCAAATGATCAGTGACTGATCCACCTTCTACCATTTTCATATTAAATAAACGCTTCATAAGAAATACCTTGTTTGAAGATGAAGGCTTTTCATACAACTTCGCTAGGGTGTCCATCAGATCTTTAGCTTTTGTTGCTCCAGTAATATTGAATGCCACCGATTGTGCCAGGCATAGATGAATACTCCCCAGTGCCTTCCTATCCAAAATATCCCAATCTTCCTGAGACATGTTTGCCTCTTTCTTGGCTATTCCCTCTAATGGCCGCCATAGATCCTTCTGATAGAGATAGTCCTCCATTTGCATCTTCCATAACTGGAAGTTCTACTCATTAAACTTATCAACCTTTAGCCTACCCTCGTCTGCCATTTCTCCCACTTAACCGAGAGACTCTCCCACTAACTCGTGAGACCTGCTTCAAAGAATAGATGAAAGAATGAATGAAAATAACCTCACTCTGATACCACTTGTTAGGATTAACAAGGTAGAAATAACAATTATGTGCAAATATAACTAATATCAGAAAACAATAAACCACGCAAAAGAGAACACAAGACACAAAGATTTAACATGGTTCACCCAATCCCTGGGCTACATCCACCAACAGTGAGTCCAATAATATTATTATCTAGTGATTACAACTTGATTACAATCTATAATCCCTTACAGCTCAATTCCATCACAAATACTAAAATCATACATATGAATAAACCCTAACCCTAAGCCATATTATACAATATTTTTGCCGCTTTAGGGTTAGAATGAATTATAACATGTCAGCCCAAATAACTAAAAAGTAGTCGGCCTCAAAAGTGTATAGTACTTTCCTGGATAGTACTTTCCTGACTACTCACCACAAGCTAACACTATCAGAGAGCACACTGCTCAAAGGGGTGAAGGTTGTAACCTTCTGTTTTAATAGACACACACTATATCTGGATCTTGGTGAAATGCACGTAGACCTGCTATCTTGATCAGTTCCAATGAATAGCATATACTCTCTACTATGTCACATAGACCTTTTGCTAATGGATAAATACTTCGCAGTCTCTTCTCTGCTCTTATCTTTCAACTATAAGCCATACTTAGCAATCACAAATGACTGCCTATAAATATCTTTCTCTAAATGATATAATCAAGTCAGCCTATTATAACAATCTTGAAATCATATTAGAGAAACAATAAAACTCTCCAATAACATCTCAGTCGGCTCTACTAAGCACACAATATAAATTAGGACTACACAATTCCGTGTGAGTAGACACAACGCTACACATAGTAGACTCTACTAAATTACCTCCAACTTTCTTCTCATGCTAAATTACATTATGCGCTCTTAACCAAACATCCTTAACTCTCTTCTTAACATAAATCCAAGCAAGCATACCAAGATGATAGGCATAACTACTGCAATCATATGAACACTGTCGGCTCTTCCAGGTAGACTCATGAATCTGTGACTGTCAACTAGAGACTTCATAAATCAACTCGTACTGCATATCTAACTCTACATCCATGAACATTACATCATACATATGTCTACAACATAAATATAAATGTGCAAGGCTCTACTGCAATCGTACTGCAAATAATATATAGAACTGTTCCTGGGACCTGTCAGAAACACTCATAGATATACATAATTGTACTACTGTCTTTACTCAAAATCAACCTCTGCATCTATGATATCATACTGATAACATATCCATGCAACATATGCTCAAAGCTCTCTCCATTAGGCTTCCACACATGTTTCTTACCATATGTTGTCATCAATGACAAACATACAGTCAACAATCTGGCTTGCTAGAAAATCTCCAACATCTCTACATAATTCTTTCTTGGACAAGGCCACCATAGATCTATCCTTGACTTCTGTTAGGAATTTTGGATCTCCTTTACCTATGGAATTTTGATGTTTGGAAATTTAAATTTAGTGTGATGGTTAATGCTATGATTAAGGGGCTATTCCTTTGTATATATTCTATTAAATAATATATGATTAAAATCTTCACAGAGAGTCCCTATAAGTTTATTATAAGGGATGCCAAAATGGTTTTTCTCTATATATGGAGTCCTCATTTCAACCCTATAATGGATCTAGACACGATTTCCCCTACTTGGATTCAAGTATTGGAGGTCCCTCTAGAATATTGGAGTCCTTATAGCTCAAAAAGTATTATAGATTTATTTAGAATCTATTTATTACTATTGAGAAAGTCACTCTACCAAAATCTTGTCTCATTTTTTCCAGAATTTGTGTCAATGTAGAAGTTAATAAACCTCATCCTCAGAGTGTTACTCTTAACTCCAAGTTTGGGAAAATATGTCAACCTATTATTTATGAGAATGTGAGGTTCTACCAAAATATATTATTTTTGGCCTCCTCATTGATGAATGTTGCATTCCTCCTCCTAAAATCCCTTAATGAAGGGTAAAGAAATATCTAGAGGCGCAACTAGCTCCAACAGATGCTTATCAAAAGAATTTTTTCCATTGAGATGACTCCATCGACACATCACTCCCCAAATTCTAAATAATACACCCTATAAGGAAGGGTTTTTACTTCTTTAGGAAGGTAGTTCCCTAGCTCAACGAGGTGGCCCATGGTCAAGTGAAGAGGGAGAAATCCTTGAGAGAATGTTGTACCAACATACTGAAGAGATAGCTAAGATAAACATGATGACTAAAAAGGAAGAAAAAATTAAGGAAATGCAATGAATGATTTATATGGACCCCTTTAATTCAAACTTTATCTCCCAAGATACTAGTGATGTTGTCTCCCCAGCTCTATTGGAGGAAAACCCCAAGATCTGACCTATGATATGAAAAATATAGCTTATAAAGATAAGGACCAAAAGGATGGGGAGATCCCCTTATCTTCTACCTTCATTGATGTGAATATTAAATAATTCTCATATACAATTGGGATAAAATAAGGGAACTAAACAAATAGATTACATGCATGATGAAAATGGTCTTTCTTTAGGTATTGACTTGAAGACCAATGAGATAGAATCTCATACGAGCACAATAAGGAAAAAAATACTATTTAAATTTTCCATGATACAAGAAGCTCTCTTGAATCCCACCTTCCCCACTATGGATAAAAATTGGACCTGATATATAATAGTAATACAAGGAAATCTTCTAGTAAGAAAGATGACACGAGATCATTATTGAAACAAGGAAGACCTCATATGAAGAACAATGGAAATAAAACTAGAAACAAATGTAATATTTGGGTAAATAATATACCTTGGACAATGTATAAGGGGTAAAGAAAATATTAAAATGAAGGTATTATCTTGGAACTATTTCCACAAGGATTTCACCCTAGCCAAGCCTATACCTAGCTATTTTATGAAATATGGGGTCATGCTTATGTTGTGTGCAACCTAGTATAAGGATGAACCTCTAGATTAAGGGTTGCATCCCTTGAAGACCTTCTAAAAATGCTAAACTTGATGAAACAAGGGAGAGATAAACCTTTAAATTAAAACTTCTCCACTAGAAGGTAATACATAGATTTGAATATGAAAATACTACTAG
>BSBK01000814.1:640000-780000 GCA_027943335.1 Chamaecyparis obtusa | reverse complement strand
CATGTTTTGGATTTCAAAATGTTATACAGTTTGAAATTTATAGCTATTTTTCAATAAGTCTATCAATCAGGACTAAAAAGATAACAAATAGGTGTATATCTGACCACATTAGACAAAATCAAATGATAATATTTTTATAAGATTCTAGATAAAAGTAGTAGACTCGTGCCTGGATGTTGATGTATATTTTTTTGTATTTTTTTTCTAAGTAAATAATTAATTATGATTTTTCTACTACAAATTTTTCTGAATATAAAAACTCTCGTGTCTGACCACCTTAAATTAGTCTAAACTTCATCAAATTGAAAGAATTGTTTATTATTATTGTACTAAGTGAAGCATATAATGTGTATCTTTCACATTTCAAAAATGTTATATTGTTTGAAAGTTATAGTTGTCTTTTAAAGAGTCTATCAATCAGGACTTCTTTTTCACATCACCACTTTTTGACATACCATGATCCTGCACATACTCGATTCTTCATGGTCAAAGCATGCAGACATGTCAAAAAAGTAGCAAAGATGTTGATTGTTTGGATTTTTCCATTAACAATATTAAAGGGAGGTTCTTTTTCACTATTAGAGTGTTTTGTATTCATATTTTTTAAGAGAGAAAATAGTTTCTAAGCTCATTTCATTTTTTATTGATATGTTATGCACCATTCATCAAGCCTCTTTCACTAAAACACATCATTTCATTAGTGTTAGGGTTAAAATTTTAATATGACTCTTTCATGATAAAGCTTTCAGTTTTTTTGCATTAAAACAATTTATTCACATTTTTTTCATAGTTAAGAAAGGATGATGAAAAATGAAAAGAAAGTGAGGCTCAAAATTTGTATACATAGTTGCAATAGATTATTTTTCATTCTCTAAACCCTTCCATAGCCTCTTATGAAACCCTAGATTTGATATACAGGCACATGAGTATGATTAAGAATGGTCTTACTATTATACAACATCAAATTTGGAATGATATGAAAATAATCGATATTGTCATGAGAATGTTTAGACATCAATCATGCAAAGAAAAGATACAAAGTATGGTTGTAACATTCAAAATGACTTAGTTGCCAAGCCTTAGGCAAATGAGATGATAGTCAATAAGAAACTCTAGTTTATTCAATATTAGAGGGCTAAAAGGGAGAATTATAAGGTTAAATGTAGTAGTTATTATTTAATTAGAGACCCTAAATATATGGGGCATGATTCAAGAAAATTTTTTGGGCCCACAAAGCAGACAATTAGAGGAAATTTCAATGCATTTTTGCATCATATTTAATCATATAAAACATAATGAGATATTATTAAATTTAAAGAATATTTCAAGGGTGTGACAAGGATGAAAATTTGAATTTAAAAAAGTGGTTGTTGTGTCTAATTGAGGTCCTCATTTCAAGGGGCATAAACATCAATTAGAATTTTAGATTTGGTGGAGAAGATTGTAGCTTCAGTCACACTGACACACCTTAATTCAAGGGAGATGACTAAGATTTTAAATTGAGTTAATTGAGGAGATTTGTATAGACTCTTCTCCATAAAAGAAAACTAAAGGTACAATCTCGAAGTATATGGTATCCTCTCTCTATTAGAGTTGAACAATGCAATATAGCCTTTTGTTTGCTTTTACTACAATTTCTTCTAATGATAGTTGGAACCTCACTAATACTTGTGTGCCCAATTCCAGACCTGCAATGTGTTTCACATATCAAAGTTATGATGTTATTGGTGTCAAATATGTTGTTGTTAGTCTTTGGAAAATGGATATAGTGTTCATAATTTATTTTATGCATTGTCCTTATGTGTTCTAGAGTAGTATAGTATAAACAATATACATATAAGATATTAGAGATAAGTAGGGATTGTTGGAGAAGCATTTATAAGGTATTTTGAAAGGTCTTTATTCGATTCTAGAGTGTTGGAGATGATTTTTTCTTATCTACACATAAAAACTTCTATGCGTAATTTTTTTGATGAATAGTCTAATATATTGGATTTTTTTTTCTCTACATCATGGTGCATCAATATATTTCATCTTGCAATTTGGATATAATTTTGATAGGTGTTAGAAGTGGTGCGAACAAGGATGGAGAAACCTACAAAATATCAGTCCAACCTTGCAGTCAACAAAACACAATGGAAACAATAGCCAAGATAAAAAAATAAATGAAAGATCATCCTTAAATTATTATCAAGAAATTAGTTACTTGATTGATCTGCAACTTGTAGTCTTACATGCCAAGCATACATTCCTGATTATGATCATAAATCCCTTCTAACCCTAGCCAAACTATGACCAAATAATTTAATCAGAACTATCTCCCTTAGGAACAAGTCCATAAGCTTATATAGACATTACAATCATCGTTCAACCCAGAACATATCACAATCCCCAAGAATAGATAAAATGTAATACCACAATCAGCTCAGCTCCCAGAACCCTAGGAAAAAACCCCAATTAATAAACTAAGAGATGTGAACACAAGAATAAGTCGGCCTCAAGCATAACAAAACATCAACATAATCGCAACTGGAAACTCCAATTGAAAGAATGGAAATTCAATTGGTGAACACCATCACTGACTGGGAAAATGAAGAATAGGACAGTAAAGAATTTTTTTTAAAAAAAATTAAAATTTAATTTTTTTTTTTAAAACTTATTGGAGTAGTATTCCAATTCTAGATTTATGGAACCAAACACAGAAAATGTATCTTCTCACTCATCTTCCAAATGAACCAAATGGTTCCATCCATATTACAAAAACCATTTTCTAGATTTAAAACTTCCTGAATTGGCAAATTCTAGTATTACAGAATTCCAACATTCTGTAATTCCAGCAACCAAACAGACCCAAGTAGTGAATGCATGCTCTATAGAAAAAAAAATTTGTAAATGATAATGGTTGGGCTTAACCAACACACTCTAAGGGCCCGTTTGGGTGCTAGAATACCAAATGCCAATTCCAATCAATTTTGGAAGATGTTGCAATTCTGGAAGATACAAATCCTGAAAATGATTTCGAAAATATGGGCTGACCCGTTTGGTTCACCCAGAAGATTACTAAGAAGATGCATAAGGAATTTTAATTCTTTATTTTAATTTCTTTAAATATGGTGTGTATATGTCTACACATATACACACATACATGTGTGTATATATACACATATGCACACATATATATATACACATGTGTATGTGTATACATGTGTGTATATACACACATGTATACACATATACACACATGTGTGTACATGTGTGTGTATACACACATATACACACATGTGTGTATCACATGTTTGTATATACACACACATACGTGTGTATATATAAACATACATGTCTGTATATATACACACATACGTGTGTATATATAAACATACATGTGTGTATATATACATACATACATACACACACACACACATATATATATATATACACATACATATATATATATATATATATATATATATATATATATATATATATATATATATATATATATATATATATATATATATATATATATATATATATATATATATATATATATATATATATATATATATATATATATACACACACATGTATACACATACACACATGTGTATATATATACACAAATACACACACATTTATCAATAATTCAAACATCCACCCAAATCTTAATGAGAGACACATGACTTTTTGTCTATTCACTCGCGGTGCAAGTGAGCTACAGTCAAAAGGTTTTTTAAAATATTTTGGCTTAAAATCAATCATGATTTCACAAGTTTTTTGTTTTCTTTTGATTCTGAATAAACCTATGCCTCCATTGCATAAGCTCCCCATTATTCAATTGTGTGATAATATCCCCATTGGAAGAAGAATATAATTACAAAAAAACACACTTATACAATAAAAAAATTAATCTTTTTAAAACATTCATTTTCATTCATAACATTGTTTTAATTTCAAAAAAAATTATAGTTATTTGAACTTTAATACAATTAAAAGAAGTTCAGATAGATTTTTAAACTGATTTAAACCATTTAGACTATTGATTATAAATTTAACTATTATTTTATCTATCTTTTTTTTTTATAAT
This sequence comes from Chamaecyparis obtusa, assembly GCA_027943335.1. Taxonomy (NCBI): domain Eukaryota; kingdom Viridiplantae; phylum Streptophyta; class Pinopsida; order Cupressales; family Cupressaceae; genus Chamaecyparis; species Chamaecyparis obtusa. The sequence continues at coordinate 775,916 of BSBK01000814.1, read as the reverse complement.
AGAGAAGTAAATACCACAAATAGAAGACCTCATCCCCAACGGCATTTGAACCTTGATGGCAAGAAGAAGAACACAACTAAACCATCACAACATGCCACTGTTGGCAACAATTATTTTATCTTAAAATGATTATGTATTTTTATTTTTTTAAGAGAAGAAATTAAGATTAATAGAAATTATTTGTCAAGAGAATGTGTACCCAATTCTTATATAATGTAGCTAAATTGTGTCTAAGTCTAGGATCTCAACTAACAAATGATAGTGATTATAAGATCATTACAATTTGAGATGGTAGATTAGTCATACCAAATGTGATCACCAACAACTCAAAAATATATGATATAATTTATATAAGTATAAATGAATTCCAAAAATAAAATGCATTTTATATTTTTCTCAAAATAATATTTGAATATTTAACATAATTAATTTTGATTTGATTTAAATATAATTAAATAGAATAAACAATTAATTTTGTATCTTCTATCTTCTAATTAGAAGATAATTATCATTATAGTTGATTTAAGAGATTCTATTTTAAAACTTTATTTAAAAATTATTTAAAATTTGATAGTTATTTAAAAACTTTGTTTACATATATTATTATTTAGATAAGAAACAAGGACTGAGAGGTATCCATTTCGCTAAAATCTAAATCTTCCCAGGGCATGAACCAAGCCTCATCCCTTATGGTGTCGAAGTCATGCACTCAACAAAACTTGATCCATGTCGGGCTCATTCACAACCATTCAACCTCACCATAAGACCAAGAACCCATTGACTATATTATTTTTTTAAAATTTAATTGTACCTAATTAAAAATATTCAAATATGATAATTTATAATTATTAATGTAAATTATGATTATTTAATATTGTTGACAACAAAATTGTTGAATAAAGAGTTACGTCATGATTATTGCAAAAAATATAAAATCTATTATAAATATAAATATAAAGGAATTTTTTTTAATTGAACTTCAATTTTTGAGAGTGGACGTTCTATTGTAATATTCTAGCTAAGAAAATAATTAGTATTATTTTGAAAGATAATTTTAGCAATATGTTTATTAATTTATATTGATTAATTTTTTAATATAATTTCAAACATAAAATTAATTTTGAAATGAACAAATATCAAAAAAATAAAATATGAAGAACATATAATTTCACAATTTTCAATTTCACCACTTTCTAAAAGCTTACTCATAGTACAAACAAAAAAAATTAATTTGCATTTAAAGTTATTAATAAAAGATAGGCAACTACCCATACAAAAAATGTAAACCAACTTACCCGATCCTAGTATTTGATGGTTATAATTTATTTGTAGACAATTTTAACATAACCAACCATTATTTTCTCATCTTTGAATTCAAAATTGACCCCATATAGTTATTCATTAGTTGTGAAATATAAATATATCATAACCGTACATAAATAAATAAAAATATAGCACAATTTGTTAATAAGAATGATGGTGAATCTCTTAGTTTTAATTTATTCACTAAATTTTAGATAGATTTGGTAGGAAACACTTTTTAAAAAGTGTATGGTGCTTTCTTATATACTCAATAAATCTAAGTTACAATAAAAGAATAATAGCCCACAAAGAGGCATGCAAATTAAAAAAAATAAAAAAATAGACAATGATTTCTTAAGAAACATCAATAGCATTGTTCTAATTATTGAACATGCTTTTATATTTCACATCAAAATCAAATAATTTTGCATTAGCTTCATTTTGAGGTTAATTGGTGATATAATAGTAGATAAATGATAAGTTGATTTATCTATTTCTTTAAAACATATATAAGAATCATTTTAAAGGAATTTAATATTTTTAGGAGTAGTACATTTTAGTGTTGGATTTTCATTTAGACTATTTGATACGGAGTTTCTTTTAGAACATTTATATTCTACATCTCTAAATAAAGACTTTAAGTTTGGTCTTGTAGAGTAAATAGAATGAACCCACAACTTTGGGTATCCTAGGTAAGTTTGGAAAAACTTTTGAAGGGATTTTATGTCTAGAATACTTAAGTGGAAATTTAAAGAGGGTCATAAGTAGTGGTATTACTTTTGTCAAAATTTTAGGGTTTTTTTCATTGTCTTAGAGTTTAGTTTGTTCCCTCTGCTTAAAACCCTAAACATTGGTGTGGTGCTATAACACATTTGCTATAATTTTTTTTGACTTGAGTAGTTAGTAATCTAGTACTTAAATTGTATAATGTAATCCTATTTAGTATTTTTTTTAACTAACCCCATTTTTCCAAATTATTATTTGTCCCAATTGATGGATGTGCATTTTGAATACTTAAGTTGCTCATTATTGCACCCTTTGATATCATCCCCATTATTGCTTAGCTAGCATCACATGTAAAATTTTCATTACGTTGCTTGAACCTCTTATCATAGATTAATTTATAATGAACATATTCATCATGTGATCCTATGATAGCATTATTTTCTTTGCTAAATCACATGCTCTATTACCATAAGCTACCCTATTGTCTTCATATCACATGAATTTTGTTCATCAAAAGTTCTTTCAACTGATAGTTTTCATAGTTGTGAATCTATAAAGTGATTATATGGGTCATCCACATGTGCTAAGCTTCCCCATGATGACATGGTTCATCCACATTTTCTAGGTCTACCCAATCCCCTTGGGAGTACCTATAGACTTTAGAGAACTAAAAAGAGAGTATGTGGAAATTGAAGGGTAGCTACAAAGTGAAATGGTTTCCCAATTTTTGAACAAAATCTTCAATAAAGTGCTAAGAATATTTGCCAATGTTGATTTTGAGCCCTTTAATTATGATATTTCATCAAAACATGTTATTCTTTGTGTCAGATCTTAGTTGTGTATGTCCAAATTTTAATTCCCCTTTATTTATGGTTGGGACCTACCAAAGCCACCTCGATGCTTAGCATTTAGTGCATGTGTTTATCAAGATATTTACATGAGTATGCTTTAATTGAATATTTATTTAAAAGATTCCCCTCTGAGGCTAAATTTATAAGAAGAGAATCTTGGTCCAAGAGTAAAATAGCAAATGAGAAAAGGAAAGGGGTTGACCTATATAAAGGGGTCACATATAGAAATAAGGATCCTATTTTAAGGGTCAAATTGATGTTAGATATTATTGATAGCATATTAGAAAGGGTTCCAAAGAAACTTGATGATGTCCTAGTTCATCGCCAAAGTAAATTGTCATGCAACAAATCCCTCAACATATTGTGCCCCTTCAATATTTGTCTCCAACGATAGAAGCCTTTGTGGAATATCCTGATGAGGGTAAAAATACAATGCCCAATGTCTAACAAATAAGGAAAGTGGGTAACCCAACACCTAGAATCATCATTGAGTCACCCCTAAATGATAGGATGATAATCAATATTGAGATAGGTGACCAAGTTGTAGATAATCCTAAATATGGATGGGTAAACATCTAAACATTGGTGGAGAAATGGATAGGAGAAGAATGGATTGATCATATGGCATGATTAAACCGATTTCTCCTATATAAGTGATAATGAAATGTGAAATAAAAATATAAAGTGAAAAGATAAAATTAATTATTTGCATTTTCAATCAATCTAAGTCACTTAACATTTTTTCACTTCATCCATTAGAGAGTAATAGATGTTCCATAGATGCTTCTAATAGTTTTGGGGTTGAAGAAAAAAACAATTATGATGCACACATTTCTTTCTTGAGGCAAGTGCAGATATGTCCAATAGCTTTATTGGCCTTAATTGTCTCTGTGTCAAGGAAAAAACATTTTCTTATCCTTTTTTGAGTACATATATCTTTTGGCATATTATTTTGTATAGTAAAATTATCAAATCAAATTTAGACATTTATTTAAGGATTTTAGTCTCCCCCCCTACCTCACCTTATTTCTATAAAAGGGAATTGAGAGCCTTATACAAGAATTTTGGGAAATTTTATAGTGAGAAAGTTATAACATAGATTAGATAGTTATTAAATTATATAAAGAATGTTTTGTTTCTAGATAACCTTTATATAGATATGTCACACTGACCTATATTAAAAAATCATATAGTATTATTGTCTCCTTGATGTATACCTATATATCTTTTATAAATAAAATAATCAGGAATCATATCACTACATCTCTCTTGTGTTTGTGTATGTTCTGGTTTTCTCTTTATTTCAAGTAAAGAACTATGTGCTCTAAATAAAATATTGAAAGATTTAGTGTTATGATAGGGATCTCAAAGAATAATTTAATATTTGCACGAATTATTATTATGTTATTGGTAGTTGGGCCTCCTTAAGTTTATATATTGGAGGCATTTGATAGAGTATGTATGGAAATCATTTTATTGGATTTTCATATCTCTTTTCAAACAAAGGAGTGAGAGGATTGATATCACTGAATTTGACATATATATATAGTGAATATATTGTAACCATTGATGTTGTTGATGGTACATTAGATGTCAATTTTTTGAAGGTTTTTTGGATGGATTTTTCCAACTTATTTGTATATGTTACATTCCTTTCTCTATCATTCATATTATTATCCTTTTTTTATTCTCATTTTTTCTCAGTATTTTTTACATGCGAAAATAGTGGTGAATTTTTTGTAGATTTTATTCTTGTGATATTATTCTTCAATGGTTAATGAGGAAATTAAATATACATCATATTTTTACTTTATGGTCATAGAATGTTGCTTGCATGTGAATCACGCTATTGTTTAGATAATATTTGGTAGTGGAGGTACATGCATGGTATTTTCCTAAAAACCTTTAGATAGGATGTCAAGTTAAATTCAAGATTATTATCATCCATGTTCTTGGTAATGGCACATGAACTATATCATAGAGGTTTGATTTTTCTGTTTGTGTCATAATAATTTTAAGAAAATTTAAAACCATACTTTCTCCTACATATAATTGATGAAATACTATGGTACATCTACAAAATCTTAGAAAATAGGGAAAACTTATCCAAATCCTTTTCAACATGTGATGATGTCTATCTAACTAAAAAAGTAATGGTACTCACTAGGTTGTAATGGTTAAAACTTGAGACTTTTAATTTAAATCCAAACTATTTACAATTGAGCCAAGAGCTCAGTTGTGTTGCACATAGGGAACTTGTCATTCTATGTCAAAGGATAAATTGAGTGATGCATAAATGTACACAAGCATATGATTCAAATCCTATATTTTCATATTTTTCTATGGACAGAATGTTGTAGACTTTTCTAGTTTCATGTTTCTAATTGACCTCAACAATGACAAAAAATAGATGAAAATTTTATTAACCCTATCTAACACAACGTTTAGGGGTACGCTAAAATGGAGCTATGAATTAGATAAATGAATTTCTTTGTACTATTCTTTGAAGGGACCCATTTGTAAAGTAGATTAGATTAGCCATCATCAGGAATATATTAACATTTAAACACTATCATGACCTTAACTACTCATAGGGATAGGGATGTGTGTGTGTGTGTGTGTGTGTGTGTATATACGATGCTAAATCTATTGAAGTAGACTTCCAAATTTTATTAATAATCAACAAAGATTCATATATATCATATTTTTGATAGCTTGAGTTTTTAATGAAATAATCTGTGCAAGGTGAAACGTAACAAGAAAATCATGAACGAATATGATGTGTTAAAATACATAGAAAATCACAAATTCTTCTCCATCCCAAGGTGACTTGACACTCAACTATAATGAAAACCTATATCTCATCTTCTAATACTCCTCAATAGGGGAAAATATGTTTTCCATGTGATATAAGAGCCTATCCTCTATGTGCTAGTTGATAACTTGTTATGTAGCAGTCAATCTTAGACATATGTAGAAAAAGTTAAAATCCCTAGGTTTCCATTAATGGCCATTTTGATATCTCATTCATACATGAGTCTAGGACTAATGTCAAGGTTACAATTAGATGATGGATTAGGCAACCAACAACACTATATGGGTACTCCCTTTCTGTCAAATATTGAGGTGAAAATGTTGAAGATACATAGACTTTATTCTATGTTAGCATAAGGAGCCTATATATTCTCCACAAATAGTTGAGATTTCATCCATTATTAAATTTAACCTAGAGTCGAAGCAATAGTTTTCTATTACTATTATGGAGCCAACTATATACCCTTAAGAGGGAATCAAAATTGAAAAAAAAAAGAAGTGAATTTGAATATTTAATAAAAATGATATTTAGTATATACTACTTTGCATTTTGTCTCTTTAAAGATGAAAAAATGGGTATATTTCTAAGATGCACGCATGTACATACAGGTAGTGGAGAGCAAGTTTGTAACAACTAATTGAAGAAAAAGCATAAGAGTATTTTCTATTTACTAATAGATGAATTTATTTGAATTTTCCTCAAGTCTGCAAAGTTGTGGTTGCTGAAGTTACTCTATTTGTCCTTGTGAAAAGTACATTACATTTCCTTGCTCAAGATTAACAATACAAGTCAAGAAAACTAGAAAAGTCTTAAGCTTGAAGAAGGAATTTTGGGAAGAGATTAGAAAGTAAAATTATAATATATACATTATTTGTGTATTTTGATAATCATGAAAAAAAGAACCTAAATCATGACTCATCTATCTGTTTTGTAAAAATAATGTCCCAAGTTTATTTTTTCCTTTTGAAAATTCATTGTATCTTGCTCTTTTTATTTTATAAAAGTCTTGGAGAAGAGAAAAATGGTAAATACCAATGAGACACAAAAGAAAAGATTGATTAGTTACATTTAAAATGCAATTCTACTAAAAACCATGGTGGGAGAAATTAAAATTTTGTCAAACTTTTAGCCCTCAACAGAAAAAATTCTTTGGGTTTGGAACCTCATCCAATTTGTTGTGCTCCGTCACAATAGACATATTACCAAAAGAAGCTAGCAAATAAGAGCAAACAATAGAATGATGTATGCATAAGAAGGAACTTGATTGGGAAGAGTTTTATCTTCTATTTCCCAGTTTGCAAACTCCCTTAAACTCACTGAAGATTTGATTTGGAGATGTTTGAATTATTGAGCGGGAAGAGACAAATTTAAAAAACTGACTGCACATGTTGCAACCACCGAACAGTCTTGTTAACGGCGAATGCAAAACGGATGGATTATGGCCGGGACCCACCAAAGCCACCTGTTACCGGCCAGGCTTAGACTGTGCTGGTTAAGCCCAGCCATTGATTATTGATTATGTAGTAGAAACAGCCCTCGAATTTAAATGACTTATTGGTCATTATATACTAAATTATTTTATGTATTTTTTCAATGATTGTAAAGAATAGTGTTTTACATATGGTTACTATATTGGTTTCTGTAGGTATTTCAAAAATATATTCAAAGAAAAAGAAACAAGCAACTATTGGAAAAATGTGAGGGTTTCAAAATGGAAGACCTTTAGGGAGTTTTTTTTGTAATACAGAATATTGACATAAAAGTTATCCTCATACAATGAAGTTATGCATTGTATGACATGCTGTGTTAACTATTTCTGCTAGTACTGTTGATTATAAACAGCTGTAAAACTAGCGAAATAGACCATTAATCATTATTGTGAAAAATCCAGAGAAAATGTCTAAAGTAGACTCATATTTGTGTTTGCAAATCACGAGCAGCTACAATCAACGCGACACAGAGAAGCAAAAGGACTAATTTATGAGTGAATATATCTTTTTATACAGACCAACCATCAGATCTGACGCCTTACAAATTTACCCAAAATATTGTTAACGATATTGGAGAGAAATAGATCTGGAGAATTTAGTTATTAAAAAGAAGATTGTTTTCTTACAAACTTGTCCATCCTTCCTCATTCTCTGCCCCTGTTTTGCTTTATGGAAGGAGAGAACATCTGCAGAGAGGGCAAGTATTCTGATACTCATCTGCCCATTTGTCTAAGCAATCTCTGTGAAATATATGACGGCAACTGCACAGCTTTCTAACTTGATCATCTTCCTCAAAGGAACCCAAGCAAACAGCACATATAACATCCGGATCGATCACACAAAACCTCTCTTTGAAATCTCTAAAAGCAAAAACAGATGAACGTTCTCTGGATGATGTGGGGGGAGAGATTTGGGAGTCAGAGCTCTGGATTTTGTGCACGCCAAGGCAGGAAAGAAGGCAACAAATTGCAAGGCAGATATAATCAGAAGCGGATAGAGCGGGAAGAGCAAAAACTGGCACCATTTTACAAAGATGAAATAATAGAGCAAGAGAAGTGTAATGAGGGAATGAGGGAACGGTGCGTCTAAATAAGACAGAAACTTAGCAATTTATCCTTGTTTATTCAGTCACGTCGGTCCTCGTGGGTATTGATCAGGTGACATACTTTGACTTCGAGCATAAGGTTCACATGGTTAATCACGTAAGATTTTTATATTTTGCAAGAAATCTCAGAATATATATTTCAATGGCTTGTACTTTATTTTCAATATGATACACATGATTAATGAATTATACAATAAAGAGTACATTGTGATTGTAGAACATGTAGAATGAGGCATTGATGTAAAAATGGAAATAATATTTGGAGGCTATATATACATGTTCATTTGATAAGGTACAATAAAGTTAATTTGTTTTAAAATTATATAGGTAATTTTTTTTTCAATTATTTTAATAGATCTGTAATCAATAAGACTTCAATGAATATGATCAAGTGTATATAAAAATGATTGCAAGAAAAATTGCTATGAGAGTGTTTCTTGATAGAAGAAATTCTTCACAAATTTTATAGAAATTCTAGAAGCAACTTGATACGTCATATCTAGTCTATATCAAAACCTGCCTCCATCCATAATCATGAAGTTTCTCTAGTCAATTAGATCTACAACAATCAGCAAAATAGAAAAACACATAAACTCTAACATCCCTTCATTTTCATACAATGATCCTTCTACCTCCATCTCATCTTCCCACTAGAAATCCTAAAAGTATGATCTTGTTTACAAATTATAATCTACTCAACCTAATATATTGCAATGAGGTCTTTACAAAATTGTTAAACTTGTAGAATCATACTCAAGAAAGCCCTTCAAAACATTTCTATTGAACCTTACAGCCCCACTAATAAACTTACTTTCATAATTCAATATTTACAAGATATTGGATCCCCCTCAAAAGAAAAAAATATTACAAAAATTTAACTTGTACTAAAATTATACTATCAAAAAATAAAAACACAATAGAAATGTGAGTTGCACAAGAAAATCATGTCATTGAAAGAAAAAGAATCATCAAAAGAGGTTGCATATGACAAATAATATACTAAAAGACAAAAAACAAAAAAACTATAACGATCAACTCCTATTACAGTATTCACACATAATGATAAAACATTATTTAAACATAAAAACCAAATGCTATGTGTTTGTTTTCTTCAACAAATCTAAAATATTATTTTAAAATTTGTATAATTATTTATACAACATTTCTTTATTTTAAATTTGTATATTTCTTCTCATTTAGAACTATAAACAAAAATATCATTTATTATATGCTTTATCTACCTTCTCTGTGAAAATAACAGTAGCGGGAAGAAAAAACAGGATGTCCTACATCCAAAAAATAGATGATCAATGTAAAACAAAAATGAAATTCGCTGCTTCGTCAAATAAAAAATTTATTTATTTATGGTCATTAATCATTTTATGAAAATCTTGAACTAATGAAAGGGTATAAATTTTTAGCAGTGCACGTCATTTAACAATAACACTGAATATGATACTGAAAAAATTGATTGATCATCAAGTTTTGTCCATTGATCCCTCGATTTCCAAAATATTGAAGAAAGTAAAGTCATGAATACCTACATGTGCAGTCAATGTTACATTTGTCTTATTCCTTCAATTGAGGAAAACATTTAAAACTATTTTATCTGAAGAAAAGATAAAAGGAATATCAAATGTTAATAAAACTATGATAAATTGGTTCCCTTTCATGATAGGCTTCCTAAATTATGGTTTCTATAGTGAAAATTGAAGGCAGAACCCAAAACCATCAACACCGAATGAAATAAAGAGATTGATAGGTGATAGTTTCAATTAGATTAGAATGCAATGCTTATTTAAAATAGAAAGATGCATTTAATAGGCATCACATAGAAGAACAATAGATATAACCATTGTTAGTTATTAAAATAGATTAAAAAAACTCACCAATACTATAAGATATTATTGTAATACATTAACATTTCCTCCTTATTACAATAATCTGAATAAGAGTGGAAGTTGCAAGAGTTTTAAGTCACCCCTCTAGAGACTTTGACGAAGCGCCTTCAACAATCCTCATCGCTCGCTCAAGAAACATCGAATTAATCGCAATAGTGGATCTCTTGACTTCCTTGGTTATCCAAGAGATACTGAACTTCCCACATATATGGATCTCGTATCCGCAAAACCTAAAGTTTTTTCCACAACATGAGTGTTCCCACCTCCACTATACAATGAGACACATTTCCTCCAAAATTACACATCTCCTATTATGTTTCTAATGCCTCCTCCAATGTTGCACATGAGACACCTTTCATGTGAAAGTTCACATCTACTCCGAGTATGTCTAACACCTCCTCAAGGGTCATGAAAACAATCACCACTTATATGCCTGCACATGAGACACCTTTCCTCTGAAAGTCCACATCTCCTCTGAGTATGTCTAACACCTCCCCAAGTGCTCGATAAATCACCAACCAAATCCTACCCCCTCCTTTCTCCTTGAAGGGACAATCATGATGTGAAGCCCCCTCTTCTCTTCAAGAACACAAATATGTAAAGCCCCCTCTTTTCTTCAGGGATGAATCTACCAAGCCCCAACTTTTTAGGTACACAAATAAGTTGCTTATCATACAATGAGTCATCCTTGAGCAAGAAGCTAGATCAGAATGATACATACCATCTTGCCTCTATTGCCTCCAGCCTCCTGTCAAACCTATTAATCTTTATTCATTTGATAATGTATCTAATTCCTTAAATACCTTGGCCCATATGGAAAAGATGGCCAAAAAACACAAATAATGATGAACCCGTATACCTCCAAAAAGTGAAGCACACCGTAGTATTTCCCATACCATTAATTTCTCTTGCTTCTACAAATGCCTCAAATTTTAATTCCTCAAGTTACCAGAAACTCGTGTCACATGTCGTCAAAATAATATCAATGATGTAGGTTTTCATGGTTGCAAGCCTTTAGCAGAGCAATTCATCTATGCAATAAATGCTTCAAAAAAATTTTAAAATAGTCATTTTCACAACTCTCGACCAAAGAATAGTGCTTATTGAAACCATTATTTATGCTGATGCAACAGGAATAGTACATCAAATGAATCCTCAAAATAATGATCCTCAAAACTTTAAAATGAATCAAATTTTCTCCACAGATGTTTGATAGCCTAAAGAACTGACCGGACTATAATTCATAATGCACATGCAAAGAATAAACTCTATAAAACTCTAACCAACAACTCTGTGCACATATAGAGTTGGCCATCAAAAGAAATTCCATGAAAAAAGATACTCATAGAATACAACACTATCTTGGCCAAGGATGATCTTGATAGACCAAATTTTTTTCCAAAGAAGATGCACGTGAACCAATTTTCTTCCATTGCCAAAACCAAATCCTCAAAAATGCTCACATAATTCATCATGATGTGCTAGGGATTAGAAGATTAAATCCACACATGAGGCACAAAAAAGGGTAAACGCTTTATAATAAATACTCGAAACCTTACTGACATGAATTGTGTATTTGTAGCATCAAATTCTGGCCCATCTTCTCTTTGCATTCGTCAGCACTCGCACTCCACTCTCTGCAATGCATATCGCCAATCACTCTGTCCATTGAGATGACATGTCCTATGAAATTCTTGTGCTCTTTCCATCATCACCACAAGGTAATCTTTACTTACATAAATTACTTGTGTCAAGCCTGCAATGATAAAAATAATGCAAAACAAAGATAAAACATGAATCACTTTGTCACTGCATTTCTACAACTGCTTTTTCCCAATCGACAAGCTTTGACAACATTGCATACAGAAATACATCCACTAATATTTCAAACATGAATATGTCTCTCGACACCTACTCCATCACTATTTCCATGTTTCATCTCCAAAGAAAATTGCAGGCACATAAATGATAGTCGCTCTGATACCATATGAAGGCAAAACCCAAAACCATCAACGCAGAAAGAAATAAAGAGATCGATATGTGATAGTTTCAATTGAATTGGAATGCAATCCTTATTCAAAATATAAAGCTGCCTTTACTAGGTGATACATAAATGAACAATGGAGATAACCATTGTCAATTATTAAAACAGATAAAAAAAACTAACTAAAACTATAAAATATTATTGTAATACGACAACAAAAATTAGATCGATGGTTTAGCTATCATAATCGATTCTAGTTTGAACATAAGAATGAAAAAAAGTAAATGTAGACATCACGATTTTAGGATCATGGAAGTCAATTTAAAATGAAAATTTGAAAAATATAAAACATTTTAATAAAACTATTCATAATATAATAATAATTTAATATTAATTAAAATTTTCTAATATAATTATTTTTTTAATAGAATTAAATATATATATATAATTTATATTTCTTTAAAATAGATATATTGGTTCTTAATATTTAAAATTAATAACATTAAATATTATTCAATTCAAATAAAAAAAATCTATCAAATATTAAATAATTATTACATCGATAGGCTTCCTATATGGGGATGGCTTGCCAGAAATTTGTTAGTCATCCCATGAAATAATAACTAACGGATTTTCCAATCTTATTTTCTTGTTTCTGGTGCTTAGGTGTAACCTTTTTTCACTTTGTGACGCTGACATGTGCATCCACGTATGCTTCCTGATGCTGACATGTATCGACCCTTGTTTCTCATTTTTTAGTAATGAGTTGTCTATCGTTGCATTTGACAAGGGGACAATTTGTGTATCTTGGTTCGAGTAGAGCTTATTTTCTTGGATTTGATCAACATACTACTTATTGATGGTGTTATTTAGTATTGGTCCCTAATCAGAATAGTATAATGAAGACCTAAATAGGTGTCCACATCTTCCCCCTCCTAATAAGTGGGATATTCGTATGGTTATAGATTGTAATGTCTCCTTTCTAGGCAATTCATTTTGATGAGGTCATCAATGAATTACTATAGTTTGATTGATGTCATTAAATATAATATATGAATAATTTCTCCTCAATACTTGATCATTGTTATTTCAGTAATTATTGTCATTTATTCTCCTTACAACATTATCGTTAATCAACAGAAATCGCTCTACAACTTCCCACCCATCCTTCGAATTCAAACCGTCGAATTCCATGGCCGCCTCCCTTGGGGGGGAATCTTCCTCCCTTGTAGGACTCCAAGATGGACCCCATGATGGTCCCAAGACTGTTGCCTCTGGCACGGAGCAGGCTGCGATAGAGTCAATGGATGAAACCCACCGAGCGTTCTCTTATGTCGCTGCCCCTTCACCCCCACCAAAAACTAATTGGAAAGGCGCTCTTGTTGGTGAGGCTTAAAACACTCTGGAATCGCTCTTGATGGACTTCATCCAAACTAAGGAAGGCTCTGAACTCATGCTCCCTGATTCTATGGTGAATAAGACTATGAAAAACTTTCAGTTGGCACCGGTGGGTCAGTTCTTTAACTTTTGACCCACCATTGAGATGGTCAGGAAATGGGTTGCCATTCAATGGAAGATCAAGGGGTCTCTCTTGGTTTTAGCTATGCCTAGCAGAATTTTCCTCTTCAAGTTCAACACTCTAGAGGATCTGGCCTCTTTTCTATCAGGCTCATGGGTCTACGATAAGCACTTTCTGGCTCTAGCGAAGTGGAAACCTAGGTTCAACCCTATGACTGAGCTGAGTAGGATGGCACTAGGCCTACTACTTGAATACTGGGATGAACACGTATTTAGATGGATTAGTGACTCCTTTGGCACCTTTATTACAGTGGACTAGGTGACCCGCTCTACGTCCAAGTTGGTATTTGTGAGATTATGTGATAATGTTACTCTTAACAAAACCCTTCCCAACTTTGTAATCTTGAAATCTAAGCTGGGTAGATGGACCCAAGATCTGGTTTATGAGAATGCCACTCTCCTCTGCCAAAAATGTGAGTCCAGGGGAATCACTTCTGATGGACTTCATCCAGACTGAGGAAGGCTCTAAACTCACGCTCCTCGATTCTGTGGTGAATAGGACTATGGTTGACTTTCAGTTGGCACTGGTGGGTCAGTTCTTTAACTTTCGACCCACCATTGAGATGGTCCGAAAATGGGTTTCCATTCAATGGAAGATCAAGGGGTATGTCTTGGTTTCATCTATGCCTAGCAGACTTTTCCTCTTCAAGTTCAACACTCTAGAGGATCTAGCCTCATTTTTGTAGGGCTCGTGGGTCTACGATAAGCACTTTCTAGCTCTAGCGAAGTGGAAACCTGGGTTAAACCCTACGACTAAACATAGCAGGATGGCACTAGTTTGGGTGCACCTCCCAGGCCTACCGTTTGAATACTAGGATGAACACATGTTCAAATGGATTAGTGACTCCTTTGGAACCTTTATTACATCAGACCAGGTGACCCACTCTAAGTACAGGTTGGTGTTTGTGAGATTCTATGTTAATGTTACTCTTAACAAAACCCGTCCCAACTTTGTAATCTTGAAATCTAAGCTGGGTAGATGGACCCAAGCTCTAGTTTATGAGAATGCTACTCTCTTCTGCTAGAAATGTGAGTCCAAGGGCCACACGAGTGAAGCATGAAAATCTCTACATTGAGCAAACCTCAAAAACAAGGATAAGGGCACCTCTGAGGAACCACCCATGAATGCGGGTGAAGAGATGAAAAACACCAATCTCCTCCCAGAGGCTAAAGCATTGGTAAACCCAGAGGTGGAAGAGGGGGAGATTATTACCCATCTGGTGAACAATGACGTGCTATCTAAGCCTAAGGATACAAAAATCCCTTCTGAAGCTATGACAAAGGAACCGTCGAATCCCCTGGTGATTACCCAAAAGAAGAAACCCAAATCCAAGAAAGTTGATGTGGGTTTGGAAACACCCAAAGGTAGGCCATTGGAACGTGCCAGGAGATCAAGAGGGGCTACAAGGGATGTTGCAGTAGGTAGGAAGAAAACCTTAGAAAGAAGTTTTAAAAATAAGAAATGATTTGTCTTTCTTGGAATGTTAGAGGTCTCAATAGCCCCCTCAAGAAAAGCATTGTTAAACAATATATTTTTTCTCACAAGCTGGATATTCTGCTTATCCAAGAGGTTAAGATGTCCTTTAATAATTTTGCCTCCCTTATTGGCAATCTCTAGCTAGGTGCTGAGTTTCTCTACTCTGAGGCCTCTGGTGCCTCATGAGGCATTGCCACTCTTTGGAACCCCAACACTGTTGAAGGAGAACCACTAGCCTTCTCTCCTAATTTCCTCACTGTTACCTTTAGAAGGAACAACTGGTTTGGCACTTGTTCAATATCTATGCTCCCAACACCCGGACTGGCAGGATGTCTCTCTGGAAGGAAATCACTAGCTCCATGGATCAGGCCACTTCTACTAAGTATATGGTGGTTGGTGACTTTAACACCCCCCTCTATCCCTTGGAGAAAAGTGTAGGTTTAATGGACTACTCTAATAGTATGGGGGACCTCATGGACTTCATTTCTTCTTCTAGTCTCCTAGACATCGACCTGAAAGGTAATCCCTTTACTTGGTCCAACAATAAACAAGGCTCCCATCTCATCCAAGTACGTCTGGACTGAGTTTTGGCCACCTCATCCTGGTACTTGTGCTTAACCTCCACTCTATCTTCCCTCCCCAAAACTACCTCTAATCACAACCCCCTCCTCCTCTACTGGTATGAGTCTCCTATGTTTGGTCTAGCTCCCTTCAGATTTGAGATTATGTGGTCTTCCCACCCCTCATTCAGATACCAAGTGAGATCCTAGTGGGCCACCCCTATTAGGGGAACTACAATGTTTAGGATTTCTCAAAAGTTGTAAATCATCAGAAGAGAGGTCAAAGGTTGGAGAAAACATAATTTTGGTGACTTCTTCAAGGAGAAAAAAGAGCTTACAGGGACTTTGGAATCCCTCCAAACCCAGCTTGCTACTGGAAATATCAACCCCCAACTTCAAATGGAGGAGGAAAAGACAAGACACAAGTGGCAGGAAGCCTTGAAAAGGGAATAAATCTACTGGAAACAGAGATTTAGGATCTAGTGGCTTATGGAAGGTGACCAAGACACAACCTTCTTTCATAGATCTGCTAGCAACTATGAAAGAAGAAATACCTTTAACACCATTAGGGATGATAGGGGGAATGAAGTTACTGAGAAGGAAAAAATTAGTCATGTTGTGGCCAATTACTTCATGGAGTTATAATCTAATGTTGGACACATGTGCTCGGTCAACATCTAGGACCAGCTCCTAGAGCACATCCAATCTACTATTACTCATATTGACAATGATCATCTGACAGGGCATGTCTCTGATGAGGAAGTCAAACCTGCTCAACTGTCTTTGTTATGGGTGCCTACAAAGTGTTGGGACATGATGGGTTCCCCCTGACCTTCTTTCAAGAATATTGGGATATTGTTGGCCTTGAAGTTTCTCATGCTGCTAGAGACTTCTTTAGAATGGGGAGGTTGCTGAGGCATCATAACAAGACCTATATTGTGTTGGTCCCTAAGAATGAAAACCCTACCTCTATGCTAGACTTTAGACCTATCAGTCTATGCAACACATTCTATAAGATCCTCACTAAGATTCTTTTTAATAGACTGAAGCCCCTTCTAGACAAACTGATCAGCCCTACTTAGAAAATTTTTGTGTCAGGAAGGCAAATCCTTGATGCTGCCATATCTACACATGAAATTATTCACTCCATAGATAGGAAAAGCACTGGGTATGGCATTCAAACTTGATATATCTAAGGCTTATGATAAGGTTAATTGGTCCTTCTAAAAATTCTTAGTAGAATGGACTTTAATGGTAAGGTTATTTACATTATTCAAGAATGTACACAAACTATTAGTTTCTCTATGTTGGTCAATGGCTCCCCGAGGGGCTTCTTTCAACTTGAAAAAGGTCTTAGACAGAGAGACCCCCTCTCCCCCTATCTGTCCATTATGGTTGATGAAGTTCTTAGCAAGAATCTGATTGTGCTCTCTTCCATGGGAAGAATAAAAGGTGTCAAACCAGCTTCCACTCTACAGCAAGTTGTCCTAGAACAATTTGTGGATGATACTTTCCTCTTTGGGTACTCTTCGGTGATTGGAGCTAGACAGTGGAAGAACATGTTGGAGACTTATGCTATGGCCTTGGGGTAGTGCATCAACCACCATAAAAGAAGAATCTTCTTCTTTAACACCCCTATTGAGACCCAAATTAGAGTGCTTCAAATCCTGGGATGTCAGTCGGCTTCACTCCCTTCCACCTACCTTGGCCTCCCTCTTACTATCAAAGAGGTCTCTCAAGATTTCTGGAATTCCATCCTGGAGAGAACCCAAAGGAAACTTGTTGGCTGGAAAGGGAAGATCTAAGAAACACTTGTAAACTCCAACTAGTGGCTTCCACTCTCTAGGGGATACCTGTTTACATTTTGTCCCTCTTCAAGATCAAAAGCTACATGACTGATAGGCTTGAAAAGATTCAAAGAAATTTTTTGTGGGCTGGCTCTGAAGAGAAAAAGAGGATGTCCTTGGTCAATTGGGAAACTGTTTGTCTTCCTAAAAGACTGGGAGGCTTGGGACTTCAGAGAATTGGCATGTTGAACAGGGCCCTAACCACGAAAGTGCCATGGAAGCTTATAGAAAGAAAAGCATATTGGCATAAAATCATGGAAGCTAAGTACCTTCAAGGAAACCCTTATGAGATGTTGTACCAGGAAAATGACCTTCCCCATGGTTCCAAACTCTAGGAAAATATTTTCAAATGCAAAACCATACTTTCTAAGGGTGCCTTCAGGCAACTCAAAAATGGGTCATCCATCTGATTTTGGCATGACTCGTGGATCTAGAATTACACTACCCTTGCTGGGTGGTTTTCCCCCCTCATGACTTACCTCAGGCCTATCCTTGGTGATAGAACCTACAACTACATGACTAGTGGTCAATGGAAAAATGTAGCACACCTTGTTAGAAATAGACCTGAGTTAGAATACTCGGCTAATGAACTTATGGAAATTTTGGGTTTTGTTAGAATTCCTAGAATTAATGGCCATGATTCTATCATTTTCCCCCCACCCAAGAGGGAATATTCTCAGTCAAGACTACTTACAACCTACTTCTGAAGGAGGAGAAAAACCTTGGAGATTGGAAAAATGTGTGGATCCCTCACCTCACTCCGAAAATTAACTTCTTCTAGTGGATGCTCATGCATGGAAAAGTGCTAACCCATAACAACCTTATAAAAAGAGGGTTCTCCCTAGCCAGCAGATGTGTCCTCGACAAAAAGGAGGAAACTGTGAACCACCTATTCATACACTGTGACTACTCTGCTAGTATCTGGCAGGGAGTTATTGGAAGACTGGGGATCCCCTAGGTCCTTGGGGAGGATGTCCACCAGTTTACTATTTGGAGATCCCCTTCCAATCACCCCTTCCTCCATCTCCTATGTCTCTTACTCCCCTCGCACATTTGTTGGACTATATGGAAAGAAAGTAACAATAGGATATTCAGGGAGATTGATTCCCTACCTGAGGCCTCTCTCCATCTGGGCGCCAAGCTCCTATGTGAGAATTCTACCTCGACTAATTGGAAACTTCCCTCAGCACCCCCTTCAGCCTCAAAGATCAAAATGGCTAACAATTGGAACTTGTTGGCCAGCATCACTAGGTTTGACAACTCCAAGTTGATGACCCAGAAGGCTACTCGATGGGTTGCCCCACCCATTGGCTAGATCAAATTAAACTTTGATCGGGTGGTGAACAATCTTGCCCAGGGTGGGGGTGGTGTGCGAATGGATCACAATGGTTCTTTCCTTTTGGCTTATGTCAGGCTGCTCAGAAACATTACTGTTAACCAAGCCGAAGGCACGACTCTTGTATGGGGGATAAAATTTTCCATCTCTAAGAATATTAGGCTGCTAATGATCGAGGGGGATTCCAAAGTTATGTGGAGGCTGTTAACTGAAGGTCGAGCACTGGATGGCAATTGAATACCATCATAGTGGAAATTCGGGAGCTTCTCAAAAACTTCCAGAACACGATCATTTCTTACACCTTTATGGAAGGTAACTTGATCGCTGATTTTGTGGCTAGTATTAGGCTCAACCTAACTAGGGTGGTCAGTTGGAATGTGATTAGTGCACTACAAGAGGAGACCCAATGGCTAATCGGGCAGGAAAAACATGACACCAGTAATGTTTAAAATGGGTCGCATTGCTCATAGATTTATTGAGGGCCCGACCAAGCTTCTATGCTGGCTTAATATGATGATTATTTTCATTATGACTATGTATCTACAAAATTTAATAAAGGTTCATAATTTCCTTTTGAGAGGTTACTTGTGGAAAGGAAGTTGTCTGCATCAGCTGGTCATTTCAACTATCAAGGACATTAATGGCAAAAATGGCTTAACTTCTAATTATTATGCCTAGAGATCTGCTAAATTTCACTGTATGGGGCTCATTTCCCCAATCACCACCAAGCCCGTTCCTTTTTTGAGAAAAATTCACTTTAAACAGTTAACTCAAAAAGCCTTGTTTTATGCCCTGGGTTGCAAACCTCAGCTCTGTAATTTTCAGAAGGCGTTTGTTGTGGAAACTAGTCAGGTTGAGATGGGTGGAAAAACTTTGCGCATTGAACCTGACAAAATCAAAGAGGAGTTCACTTCTGATCCTCTGGTTATTCTAAATTGCAAAGACAGTGGCATTTGGGGTTTTATGGAAAGAATGAAGGGCGACCATGATAAACAAATTTCTAAGCAATTTGTGTCCTCATGGAACAATAGAAAGGTGTCTGTCAGGGGCATCCACTATCAAATCAATGAGGATGTTATTAGCAAAGTGACGAGGCTATCAACAGAGGGAAGGAAATATAGCAAAACTAGCAGAATGTTGGACATGACCAGCCTCAACCAATTCTTCAGGCCTGGACAAAATCCTATTAAGAAGTCTAGAGGTTTCAACTGTGAGCTGCTCCCTAACTTCTGGCTTAAGTTTTGCCAGATTATCATGAAGCATTTCACTTTAGAGGGAAAATTTACTATCTTTTACTACTAACACTTGTTGTTTCTTAATCATATCAAGAATAGAGACCTTATTTCCATCCTGTTCTACCTCCTCCACTCTTTGGAAAGAAACATCTTGGACATAAAAGAGAACAAAAACCCTGAGAAAATGATTCCCATCCTTCACCAAGGCCTTTTTCTCTATTTGTATAATTTCCACAAGGCCATTTTCCCCCCACCTCAATCTCCCATAATTATCACAGATATCACCCTGGATGTTGGTATTTCAGGAGCTAATAACCCCTCTAAATCCCCTTCCCAATCCATCTAGGAGAGTGACCTTATCCCACATGATGGCAAGGGCCACAAGAGGTGTGTGCGGAACCCCTTCAAAAGATTGGTGGATTTAGAGGAGTCTCGTGTTTACGTGTCTTTGGAAGTGAAAGATAAGATGGTGGAAGATAGCACCCCTGAAGCTGAGAAGAGGCTCAAGAAACTGAAAATGTTGGACAGTCAGGTGGGGATGAAGGTTGAATTAGATGGTACCATGAGGTGGCACTCCAACAGAATTTCCAAGGAAAAGTGTAAAAGACAACTAAGGGAAGTGGCCTCTGAGGACAAGATGCCTTCAAAGGACATGAATACTTCTAACTCTTCTGGTTCGATTAAGGGCTCCTTAGCTGATCATTTGAGCTCTCCTAGGTCTGGCAACATTCCTTCTTTGAATCCCTAACCCGTGGTGAATGAAATCCCTCACAATAATTCACAACCCCGCCCTCTCCCCACACTCAGCAGGTCAATTCCCCCCACACTAAGCACGCTACCATGGTTGGTGATGGGTATGATAGATTCAAAGGATCCCTCAAGCAGAAATTCACTAAGCTGGACAAGGAGATTCTAGGTATCAAGTAGGATATGAGGGAAATCAAGGCCCACATTTCTGATTCCAACAAATTTTCCCTCAAAGTGATGGATGCATCAGTGGTGACTCTATGTAATGTGCAAGATAAGATGGTTGGTGGTAAGCTGGAAGCTAATGGGGATAACAGAGACCTCTTTCTTTTTCTGTAGGAAGAATGGGCCGCCACCTTGTTGTCCAAGTGGCTGGGTGACAAGATTTAACTACTTCTGGTTCCATGGTGATTTTGTCTTTTTCCGTCCCCTTGGGTCCTTGGTTTTATCTTGAGTTTTTCTATTTTTTAGTTAAGTTTTTAAGTCTTTGGTTTAGCCCTGTGAGGCAGTTACTATTACTATTTTCAAAACCTTTTGGTTAAATTACAACTCTAGTTCATTCTTTTTGTTAAGGATCTGCAAGTTTGTTTTTGATAGAGGCAAACTGGACACTATTACTTTGTTGTTTATCTGTTGCGAAGCTAGTGCAGTTAATGTGTTGTTAATGTGCTATTAGTATTCCTTGTTCCATGGGCCAACACCCTCTTGCTGCATTTTCTATCAAAAACATTATTGTTGTCTTCTGTAATTTATTTCTTAACTCTTCTTTATAATTACTATTGGGTGTTGCTTGCACATACATTATAATTATTTTCTTATTAGATAACCAAACCACTCATTAGTCAATCACTAAATGCTAGCTAAGGCCCACCATTGGTAATTCTCAATCACTATACTCACCATATGATCATTGTAATGAACTCATGTTGAATACATCAGTGGTCGTTAATGAAGGTAGTGTGGTTACAAGTAGAGATAATAGTTTTACAAGCTTCCATGGTTGCTCGGTAGTTTTGGTTTTCTCTAAAGTCTCTCCTAATCAATCTGTAAATGACTAGAAACTATAGCCACTTTCCATCAATGTTATTCACTCTCTAGTGAATTTAATTGTCTATTCGATGCCACTTTGTATTTGTTAAAGAACTTATAATAATCCAAGGCTATGTTAGTATTGCTAATGATGGTTGTAAAACTAAGTCAAATTTCTCCTATTGAATGGTATCAATATTAGTGATTATTTGAACTATGAGTATATCAACATCCACTTAGTGATACCCACACACAATATGGCCTTTGTTGATGATATGTAATTGAATCTTTGCCTTTATTATAATCTCATTTCCTCACAAATATAATAATATCATTAGATCAACCAGAACACCTCTTAATATCTTCAACTCGGTATATAGATCACTATCTTAGTCTACATTGCACAATGACAACCTCACCACTTATAATTGTTGGACTAAGTATGTAAAGGTGAGTACTGAGAGGGGAGGGGTGAATCAATACTATAAAACACTTTTAAACTATCTAAACTTTCTTCCATGATCATTTACTAAATTCATAACTTTTGCATGCATCTCATAAAATATTTAAAACATTAACATAACATATAACCCATAACACATTCATTTTGGTATCTTAGAAATCTTTGTCAGAGGATAAAAATTGTGGTGGGGATGACACCCACAAAACATCACTACTGCAGTAAAAAGTTTCCTCGATTAGAGCTACACTGTTAGCTATTTTTGATATCTTACCCTGTTAAGAGTATTAACTCTGTTAAGATTCTTAAGGCTAGTTAAGTCTACCTTGTTAAAGGATTTTACAATTATAATCTAAGAGTTGTACCGAGTTAAAGGATTTATAATGTAAGACCTGTGAGGATCTTCTTGGTTAAGAGATTTTACAATTATGATTACTCTTTAATCAGTAACACAAAATTATCTATTAAACTTGCATCTAATTATGATTTTTAGACTCTATATGCTCAATAATTGATTACCACATACTGTGCACCTCTCACAATAATAATTCAGTACTTGGTAGATTCAACTATGAATCACAATTACTCTCTGCTCTTTAGTTCTATGTACTCACTAGCATCTCTTCTCATCACCTTCTTTTTGCAATCTTGTCTTCACACATGCAATATCCTCTCACATGCATATTGATCTTCACACTTAGATTCATTTATATACAATTCTAGAAGCAGTGGAAATGTTCTAGAATCATCTCTTCAAGCGATACTAGCATTGGTTACTCCTCCAATGCATATATCATACTTAATTCTCATTCATGGATCTCACCATGTAATCATGTATAATCATCATGTTTAAATCTCCAATGTTCTATTAAACAATCTCCTCAAGATTTGTAAACCATTTTCTATTCGGTGTCCAGATTCAATGTATCTAGAGATTCTCCTTGTGTCAGTTTGTCATGCTCGGTAATACATTTTCCTCTTTCTTGGTAGCTATTTGATCTTATCGGTTAGGTTGATGTTGTAGCTCAGTACAACTTGGTGCTCGGTGTTGTCTTGCTCGGTGAGTAAACTACCTTTGCCTTTACATAAATTACCTTCTCCTTTAGTTCCTTTTACCGAATAGCTTTGACAATCATTATGATTTCCTCATAACTAATGATAACAAAATAACTCATCTAGGGAATTTGCATGACTTCTTCAAGAGGATGAGAATATCTAAGAGGGAAAGAACATTGTTAAAGTACCATCTCTATACCCTAGAGAATTAATAGGTCATTTTTTTTTTCATCGAACGTCACTTAGGAAAGTTCAGTATAAAAAAAAGTGGACTCTTTCAAACGCTAAGATGGAATTAGCCACTTCAAACAAAATGTCATTCATGACCTTATCACATTCTATTTATCATCACTATGGCTAATGATGGAGATATAGCATGCCAACAAGTAATTAGGAGCAATTTCTTAGTGTTGTAGACAAATGATTTTGACTAAAATAGGTTAACTTTTTCAAAATATGAGCTACACTTATTAACTAATACTCAATATTCAATATCTAACATCATTTTTTGTTGATAAAAATAAAACATTTCAGTCACATTGTGTTGTAAGTTTAACTTTTATCAATGAAATAGAGTTGTTTTACCTTCTCTAATGTTGTTTTGTAGTGTCTAACTTTGTATATGGACCTAAATATTAAATGAAATGTAGGCCTCCAAGACATTTCAAGAGGGTCATTTATTATTGTTCGAATATAACAAAATTTTAAAGATCATTTTAAAACTTGGAGTTGAAAATTAAATCTAATATTTTAATTATATGTAATAAGTATATTTTACACTCCAAATGACGAGCCTTACATTTCTTTTGTCTTACATGAAATGTAATATTTGGTTGTGGAAGTCTCACATAATTTGAAAGAGAAAGAATCATAGTTGTGTGTATTTAGATTAGAAGTTGTAGTTTATTTCTTTGCTTCTATTCGACTTAGAATGAAAAGGTGTATTTATGTGTATATTAGATTATTAAATATTCTTTAAAAGTAATAATTATTTTTATGTTTTGGAGAAAACAATTTCAAGATTGTATAAACTCGCATTAATAATTAAGTGGGTATAAATATATCACATTTGATTAAAATATCATAATATTTTAATATGCAATAATGATTTGTAGTGAACTAAATTTACTAATGTCCTATATAGAATTAGAGTTTCACTGCTATTGTTTATATAATATATCTTTACATAAGAAGATAAATAATTGTAGATTTTTTATTACGTAGTAATGACATATATTAAGCTATAAAACACATTTAAATATGAAAAATAGATCGAACTTTAACATATATCCTCACAACTATCGCATCCATTTATTACAATTATGATACTCCAATCTTGACTCGACTTAAAAGACAAATACTCAAAGATAACAACAATCATTCTTCACTCTTGAGCCAACTTAATATACAAATACCTAATCATAAAATTATTTACCGATTTCTCTTGAAAAGATATCAAGCATACACATTAGTTTATATTTGAGTCAAGTCAAAAACATCCAGGTGTTTCTGAAGTTCCCGGTTGAATTTTAATTGAGTCTTAAAAGGCGACTCAGACATAAAATTATTTACCGATTTCTCTTGAAAAGATATCAAGCATACACATTAGTTTATATTTGAGTCAAGTCAAAAACATCCAGGTGTTTCTGAAGTTCCCGGTTGAATTTTAATTGAGTCTTAAAAGGCGACTCAGACCATGTCGATTTCTGATAAAATTGAAGCTGCCTGAAGAGATAAGAACTCTCAATATTCCTGCTAATTTTGTCATTATTCAACGTAAGTATGTACAGCATTCCCATTTCTCTCCACATTAACATTTCTCTTGCTTTGTTATTTCAAGTTTGTAAAATGGTGCCCGTTTTTGCTATTCCCGCTCCATTCGTTTCAGATTATGTCCACCTTGCAATTTGCTGGTTTCTTTCCTGCCTTGCCGTGCACAAAATCCAGAGCTCTTACACCCAAACCACTCCTCCCACTTCATCCAGAGAACGTTCATCTGTTTTTGCATTCAGAGATTTTGCAGAGAGGTTTTGTTTGGTCGATCCAGATGTTATATGTGCTGTTTGCAGCTTGGGCTCCTTTGAGGAAGATGATCAAGTACGAAAACTGTGCAATTGCAATCATATATTTCACAGAGATTGCGTAGACAAATGGGCAGATGAGTATCAGAATACTTGCCCTCTCTGCAGATGTCCAGTTTTGATAGATGCCTGTTGGGCTCTATCTTATCTCTATCTTGTTTCCATTAATGAAGTTTCTGGAGTTTCAAAAACTAATACCTTGCACATTGCTCCGCTATTTAAGTGATAGAAGTTTACATGCAGAGTTTAAAATCATCTAGTTCCTTTAGCATGCATTCATCGACAGTATGTCAATAATTACACATCAAGATTACAATTAGAAATAAATCAATATACGTAAATTTAAATAATAACAAAGACAAATCCCATTTAAATTTATAGAATTTTAAGAAGTGATTAGATTTTTTTTATTGTAATACCTTTAAGATGGAAGTTAATAATGAGCAGTTTAATAAAATTGGAGTCTATATGTTACGATTTTAATGAATTAATAGAAATAATAAATTTATTAAAAATTTGTTATTTCAGAAATTCTCTCAAGATTCTATTTAGAAGCATGTTAATGGATAATCATTGGTATCATAAATTAAAAGGAGATGAAATGAAAATTCAAAAGGATTTGGATGCTTATTAACAAAATATTTGATTTAAGAAAAATGTAAAAGAATTTGGATGTTTAGTAGAAATATTTTTTATTTTATTTATTTCATCATGAAATATATAGAATAAAATGATTTGTTTATGAAATTAGTTTACTATTCGTTTGATATTAATTTCTTATTTTGAAATTTTACCCTTGGCTTGAATGAAATTGTAAAGTATTAGATAAGAAAGTCTTAAGTAAACAATGCTAATAAATCGATATGGTTAAATAATATAAATAATATATTAATATTTTGACAAATTAGTTGAAATTATGTATATTAGAGAAAAAATAATTAATGTTCTAAGATATACATAATTTTATGTATAAATGGGGAAAGGCCCTTCAAACCATATAGATCAACACATAGATAGTCAAAAAATAACTAGGAGGCTAGGATCCCAAACAAATGATAAACTAGTCTAAAATTTAGACATACATGCTATAGGTAAGCTGCAAAATTAACCAATTTAGAAAAGTTTGAAGACAACATTATAAGAAATAATGTCCTTGAAAAAGTGTCTAAACCTAACCAAAAAAACATACTAGAACCTAGTAAATTGACTTCCAATCTTCAACCATTTTCTCTAGTGTTGCTTCCCAACCAATAGGAGTTGCAAGCTTCATGTCTTTTCTTTGTTCCACTACTTTTTTAGCCTATGCATTGTTTTTACTCTTTCATCCACATTTTTTTTGATGAATAGAGGCCTTTTCTATAATAATATAAATTCATCCACATTTGACCCAACCATTACGACCATTATCATAGTCTTGTGTATCAGGGTTATATTGATTCTTACCAATTATTCCATATCCCTCTCTAAGGTAGAAATTTTGTAATTGTTTCTCACATAACCCATGCAATCATGGGGATTTTCTAGACTTTTAATCTCTACAAAGAAAAATTGTCAAACATACTCATTATCCCTTTCTCTCATTGTTCTTTCTTCTCCTCCTCAATGTATTTTTTAGAATGTTAAGCCCTTTCAAGTCTTCACTTGAGTGAGTATTATAAGGTTAGGTGTGAAATATATAATTCATTAATGTTATATCAAATGGAGGAAAGATGAGGAGAGAGATAGAGAATCCATAAGGGTCATATCAAGTGGTTCCTCTATTGTTTCTTCACTCTCATCCTCACTAAAAGTGGGTCCCTAAAAATGATCATCTTTCTCTTTCAAGTATGGAAGATTTTTCCCAGATGTCACTTCGCTATCTTTTCTAACACTATAAGCTTTTCTAATCCCTTTGATATCTTTTCCCATGAAGTTGTAGTTATATATTTTTTTGACATTATCATTGTTTGAGATATCTATAGATAGTGAAGGAGGGAGAGAAACCACCAAACTACTTTTTGATCTATTTTTTATTTCTTCCCCTTCTTATCACAATGTTGAATTTATTAAAAATATCCTATAGGAATTATCTATGCCCAATTCAATAATTAGGGGAGGTGTTTCATGGCCCAGGCTCAAATTTTTCATTTTAGGAAGACTTAGCATGGGCATTTTTACCGAGTTAGCAATGTATAAGGAAGAAATATCATCAAGAATGACTTTCCATTTTTCATGTATTTGTGAAATGCAACTATGAAATCATGGTTGATGGTTTACATGATGAGATGGTTAAAATAATTAAGGCAAGGTTTTTTGGCAAAATCCCTTAGAAATGATCAGGGTACAATTAATACTGAAGCATAATGAGAGACAGATATATAGCACCATTTTCAAAGGACAATATTGCTATCCATCAAGATGAGAGATAGAGTAAAAGATTTCCTAAATTGGTAGAAAGAAAGCTCTCCATAAAATATGTTCATGGCCATTCTTTAATAGTAAAGTTATTATGGTTGAGCCTAGATATACAAGCCTCTATTATCTGTCCGAAAAACAAAAATGATGCTATTAGAGTGAAGAAAGTTTTAAAAAAATCTGTGTGATTGAGCTTGGTTTATAGAACTATGCATTGCAGTCCTTTAGAAAAAGGACATTTAGCTAAGCCACAAGGTGTCAGCATATCAGAGAAATAGAGTGTTCCCACAATTGATCTTAAGAAATCTCTTGTGGATCATGATTGTGAAACTATAGCTATACCTGGCAGATATGTATTCTTCTATGGGAACTGAAAATATAACAGTCTAGGTGACAGTAGATTAACACTTGATAGTCATGACACTATGATCAAATGACAAATAGAAAAGAGAAGTTTCATTGTTTATGTTGCATATCTTTGAAAGGAGCAATTTCACAAAAATAGTTAGGTTATGGTCACATGGCAATGGAGTCTCAAGCATTGAAACGTTAGTTCCATGCTCTACGCAATCACACTTTTTAATTTTTATAGATTCATCGTCGTGTTTATATTACTTGAATTTGTAATTCTATGCTTTTTATTTGAATTGAAACATATTGACACTTCCATAAATTATTTCAATTTAGGTAGGATTTTTTTTTTAATTATTATTATTATATATATATTTGTTTCAATGATGATGTCAAATTATTGAGAGTAAGGAAATAAGACACCCAATTGATTAATGCATGCAATGTTTTGAAACTCCTATGGAAACTTCATCAATAGAAAGTCTTGTGAGAACTTCATCAATAGTCAAATAATTAGAATATGCACTATTCATAACCTAACGACCATAATAATAGTCAAATAATTAATGAATTTTTATTGTTAAAAAAATAGGAAAAACGAAAATCGCACTTTCGTTTTTCTCTATAAATCATCACTAGTTACAATATCGCTTATTGTTCAGAGAGCTGGAATAGGGATAGAGGGAGAGGAATGCCTACAAAAATAAAACTGCAAGCTTTTCCCACAAAATATCTAAAACAAAGCAACTGTGTTTAACAATCCAGCCAAAGAGCCAAAATGATTAATCTACCATTGTTTCCTCACTCTTCTGCCTGTGTTCCGCTTTGTGGAAGAAGAGAACATCTGCAGAGAGGGCAAGTATTCTGATAGTGATCTGCCCATTTGTCTACGCAATCTCTGTGAAATATATGACTGCAATTGCACAGCTTTCGAACTTGATCATCTTCCTCAAAGGAACCCAAGCAAACAGCACATATAACATCCGGCTCGATCACACTAAATCTCTCAGTAAAATCTCTGAATGCAAAAACAGATAAACTTTCTCTAATTGTGCGAGCATGGGCATATGAAGTGGGAGGAATAGTTTGGGAGTAAGAGGTCTGGATATTGTGGAGGCCAAGGCAGGAAAGAAGCCAACAAATTGCAAGGTCGAGATAATCTAAAGCGATTGGAGTAGGAATGGCAAAAACCGGCACCATTTTACAAATTTGATGAAGAGAAGTGTTAATGAGGTAATAGGGGATGCTGTATATAGATAAATAATAAGACACAAACTTACGTTGCATAATTCCAAAATGAGAAGGAATATCAAGAAGTCCGGTCCCTTAGGCGGCTTCAAACTTGTCAGGATTGTCATGGTCTAAGTCGCCTTTAAAGACTAGATTGAAATTCAACCGGGAACTTGATAAACACCTCGACTTTTCAAGTTGACTCAAATATTATGTAATATGTATGTTTGATATAATTTTTTAATAGAAAGTGGAAAATAATGTTATGATTGGGTATTTATATTTTTAGTTGAGTTAAGAGTGAAGTACAATAGTTGTGATAGTTGAATATAATAATTAAGAAGTTCTTTATTATAGTGGATACCGGTACTGTACCTACACACACAACTACTTATCTTATATAAAGATATATTATATTGGAAAAATAGTAGTCAAATTATAATTTCATGTAGGATATTAATCAATCTACATTATTGCAAATTATTATTGGATATTAAAATATTATGATATTCAAATAAAATGTGGTGTATTTATTCTTACAATTATTAGATATAAATTTATGCAATCGTAAAATTGTTCTGTCTAACTTATATGTAAAACATAAATATAATATTTAATAGATATTTTTTAATATTAAGTTCATAGAAATATAATTTGTCATTCTGAAATAGATAGGAACGAGGTATAATGTATAACTTTTAATCTAAATACAAACCATTACCACTCTACATATTTCATATTATGTGAGAGTTCCACAACCAAAGATTAGAGCTCTTATTACATACTTCAAATATTATAATTCATTTCTAACACCAAATTTTAAAATGAGCTTAAAGATTTTGTTCTAAATGTTAATATTCAAGAAATGATAAATGATCCTCACAAAGCATTTGCAAGGTCTAGATGGTCTACATTTCATTTTATATTTAGATAAAATACAAAGCCACACTATTCCAATTATTCCTCTTGTCCATTGTAGTTACAAGGCCTCCACTTTGTCTCACTTGTTCTCCTTCAAGGTTGTTTCTAACATTCAACACCATGCATTTAAACAATTTAGGCTATAAGTAATCCATTAGCAATTCTAATTGGATTTGGCTCTATAAGATGTATATGCAAATGTGTGTTTCTATGTATCTAAATATATGGATTATCATTAATTGATGTAATTCAAACTTATTTACTAAATCCCATTAACTTTAAGGACTATTGGTTAGGTGACATGTTTTCATTTCATGGATAAGGATGATGTGATTAATGTATTATATGCTTATCCTAATATGATATATCATTCATATTATAGAGCCCTCATGACCCATACAGTAAAGTACATAAAGAAAATTGTACACGTAGATGTTTAAACACAATGATAGCATGATGTATTAAATTTCATTAACTAAGCTTGCATACTCTTCATTATATATATGTTTAACATTTTGAGGATAGAAATATGAACTAATATAATAACTTGTAATATAGGCAATTTGAGTTTGGATACTAATGTACAAATTTTCAATGGGACATCTCTAGAGCTTCATGCCCACATATTTTTCAAAACTCTAGTTTTATTGGAAATTTTATTTGGTGGGGGGCTTATTGGTTCCTCAAGACACATATTGATCAAGGAGATTGTGATTCCTGAGAAGGGATGAAAAAAAGCTCCTCAAACAATTTTACATCATTGGGATAAGGTTAAGCTTGCCCTATCTGAAAAATGTTACTAATGTACATATTAAGAGGAGAATGTGGATTTTTCAAAAGATGAATCATTTTTTGGAGTGGCCCCCACTTCTTGTATGAATAAACTCCTCTACAATATTATTGTTACTTTCAATATCTTTATCTCCTTTTCAATCAAAGTTTGTAAATATGGCATTGAGATATCTCTACATAATTCTTTCCTGCACAAGGCTACCATAGATCTATCCTTGACTTTCATCAGGAAGTTTGGATCTCCTTTAGAAATGGACTTTTGATGTTTGGAAATTAAAATGTAGTGTGACGGTTAATGCTATAATTGAGGGGCTATTCCTCTGTAAATATTCTATTAAATAATATATGATTAAAATTTTCGTAGAGAGTCCCTAGTTTATTATAAGGGATGCCAAAATGGTCTTTCTCTATATATGGAGTCCTCGTTTCAACCCTATAATGGATCTAGACATGATTTACCCTACTTGGATTCACTTACTGGAGCTCCCTCTAACATATTGGAGTCCTTATAAAGGGGTCATGGTTTAAAAATTGGACCATGGTATATAATAGTAATACAAGGAAATCTTCTAGAAAGAAAGATGACACAAGATCATTATTGAAACAAGGAAGACCTCATATGGAGACAATGGAAAGAAAACTAGCAAGGGATGTAATATTGGATAAATAATATACCCTCGACAATGTATAAGGGGTAAAGAAATTAAAAAATGAAGGTATTATCTTGGAACTATCTTCACCAAGGATTTCACCCTAGCCAAGCCTAGAGTTGGCTATTTTGTGAAACATGGGATCATCCTTATGTTGTGGACAACTTATTACAAGGATAAACCTCTAGATTAAGGTTTGTGTCCCTTGAAGACCTTCTAAAAATTACTAAACTTGATGAAACAAGGGAGAGATAAAACTTTAAATTGAACATTTTCCACTAGAAGGTAATACACAAAGATTTGAATATGAAAATACTACTTGAATCACAATATAATTCAACAAATATTTAAGCTTTTCATAACTCAACCTAGTACATGTAGTACATAAACATTTCATATGAAGGTGTTGCTCTCAAATTATTGTATGAAGGAGAAATATTTTTTGAAAGCTCCAAATTAATTGAAAACATGCAACATATAACCTATACTAAACATTTATTCTCTTAGCACTATTTTAAATTATGGAAAAAGTAAAGTATCTACTTGATATAATCATAATAACTCCTCAAGAAATCATGATACAACATGGAAACAAGAGGATTGAGAGGAAATGCCTACTACTTTTATTAAATAAGAAAGGATTTTGATTATAGTGCATGAACATCATTACAAAACTTAGAAAATGAGTTACAAGACAACATTTCTCTACTAAATTCATTTAAAAGAAGCAAGAACTAATAAAAAATAGCCAAAGAATAGGTGAACTTAGGGTTTCTTGAGAGGGAAAATTAGCCAAAGAATGTCAAAGAATTATCTATCTTTGTTATAGGCTTCTCCCCATGCAGAACCATCATATTGGTGTTCATAAAGGTGATTCGAAGCCAAAAAATATATTAAAAGATAATAAATTTTCATTAGAACAATGATTTTCATAGAGAAGATAACTAATCTATAAAAGAGAATCTATAAAGGATTTTTTAGTTATAATAAAGGGCATTTTGTAATGGAAGAATGATCGATAAAAAATTATTAACAACATATTGATGCATTGATTGGAAGGGGCATTTTTCCTTTTATGAGATGTTCTTGTTGTCCCTCAAGATCTTTTCACTTTTCTTCTTGTGAAACCTTCAATTATCAAGTTTTAGAGCATGCATTCACTTGTATGAACATCGTCCCTTTGGTAATGGAATACTTTTTATTGTTCTAGATACCTTTGATACATCTTTGGATTCAAAATAAAGATATATATGTATTGTTCCTCAAAGATTTCATTATTCTCAATATCAATGTAACTTTTCTTCAATGGGTTTCTTTAGTTGTGCAAGTTTTTTATGTTGTTATAATAGAGGTGAATAATTTCCAATGGTTTGAAACTATATAAGTTATTCAATAGAGAGATGGTTGGAAAAATAGAAGCATTAACTATTATATAAATCTATTGATTGTCATTAGGAATGATCGATTCATCCAATTTTAGTCATTGTCCTTCAAGTTTGGTCATCATTCTGCAAGGTTGGAAAGATTGAGAAAAGAAGTGTCATAATGACAAATATACATATGCAACATAAGAGTAGACATGTAACTTATAGAAAGAGATCCAAAACTATGTCATTATTCTTCATGGTCAAAGGATAAAGACATGTCAAAAAATTAGCAGAGATGTTTTTTATTACGTAAAATAGGTTTTACAAGGTTCCTGAACCCAATACATCTTATAATAAAGCATTAAAAGTTCAAGTCTTAAGATAACAAAAACTAAAGGACGAAATAGGCCACTAGCAGGGCCGAGAGAAATTCCACCGCAGAAACTGTACAGTCAAAAAAGGAAAAAATAGAGAAGGAAAAAATCTCCATAAAGCAAAGTCATGAGAGATTCCTCAGCATTGCGGCCGCATTAGTCTTTAGAATCTCCATCTTCTTTGTTGCCTCCTTGATCTTATGGATATCGTTGGAGTCTTTTTCATCCTTGTTTTTCTTTGATCTGGCCCTTGTTCTCTTTCCTGGGCCTTCATTTGGCTTCTCCGATTTTTCCTCTTTCATTATCTGCACTTCCTTTCCATCTGACTTTTCTCCCATTTTTTCTATGAGCAGCTTGATGTGCTCATTTGAATCCTTCAAGATGTCAAAGCTCTACTCTGCTATGCCTTTGAGGGTTTCCTCAAGGCTCTTCATCTTTTCCTCCATCTTGTTAACCCTAGAGTCTAGTCGAAGAAAATCCTCAATGGCTTTGTGATCCTTGTTACTGTCAATTCCATTTATTTTTTCCTTGAGGTCCTCTAGTTCGTGATAGAGCCATTTAATTGACCTAAACTGATCCAACATATTGTTCTTGGTATTATTGAGAAGGTTTAGATCCATTTTTCTAGCCTTGTCACTGAGGATGACC
This sequence comes from Chamaecyparis obtusa, assembly GCA_027943335.1. Classification (NCBI taxonomy): domain Eukaryota; kingdom Viridiplantae; phylum Streptophyta; class Pinopsida; order Cupressales; family Cupressaceae; genus Chamaecyparis; species Chamaecyparis obtusa. Next base: position 741,609 of record BSBK01000814.1, on the reverse strand, counting down.
AGAGCTGGTTGAATTAGTTCCTCTTTCTAAATCCTATCGTCATCATCCTCAACAATTTTAGGATTCATAGCTTGCCTTATGATCCCCATCTTCACAATGTTCATATTGAAGTTACGCCATACTTTTTTCCCCTTGCTAGAGTCATCGTTGTGGTACTCCTCTCTGGTCTGGTCCTTATCATCTGAATACTCTCAGGGATTTGGGGACTGGGTTGAGGGGTCATCCTGGTAGTCATCAAGCACATCAATTTTTGGGTCTTGAATCTTCTCATGGGTACCATAAGGGGGAGGGGGAGTGTTTCCATCATTGATAGCCAAATCCACTGATAGGTGGCCTGAGCATTCCCCCCTTAAATTGATTTTTTTCCCTGTGGATTGCTCCCTATTGTTCTTGACCTCTCCTCTGGATTTATCCTCCTCTTCATCAGTGTTCATATCTTCCACCTTTTCATTATACTCATCTTCTGAGGATATATCTAATCTTGCCTATTTTTTGTGGGGTTTATCTTTTTTGACCAAACTCGCAATTCTCTTCTTAGAGGATGAGCCTTGTTTCTTCTTTTTTTTTCCTCTTCTTCCTCTTGGTCCTCCAACTGTAATCCCACAAGTTATCTTCAGAGTCTGAGGAGACATAGTCTGAACTAAAGACATCTTCTCTTTCCTTGTTGAGAGCAATTTCCTTCCCCAGGGTTTGGGCTTTGAAATATTCATAAATTAAAAGTAAAAATCCCTCATGTAAATCAGGGTTAGCTATATTCTTTTCCTTATATCCATTTATATTATCATTTATAAAAGCATACAAGTAGAACAGGATGGAAACCTTCATACCATGTTTGAGATGATTTAGCACCACGAAGTGGTTGGTCCTTATCCTATCAAACCTTGTGTCCAATGTCACATAAGAGATCGGAGCTCTGAGAACAAATCTTCATAACAAATATTATTCCTTCTGGCTAGTAGTGCGTTCCCACTTTAGTGATAGCTTTCTTCTCATCCCCATCTCTCACAAAATCATTAACGACTGTGTCAGAGATTTTGTGGTCCCTGTAGATCAATTTCTTTCCCACAATGGGGATTATAGTGACTATCAAGATGACCTCCTCTATAACAGTGAAATTATTTCCTTCTATCACCACACACACTTCAAAAATTAGCAGAGATGTTGATTGTTTGGATTTTTCCATTAACAGTATTAAAGGGAGGTCCTTTTTCACTATTAGGGTGTTATTCTATTCATATTTTTTAAGAGAGACAATAGTTTCTAAGCTCATTTCATTTTTTATTGATATGTCACATGCACTATTCATCAAGCCTCTTTCACTAAAACACATCATTTCATTAGTGTCAAGGGTTAAAACTTAAATATGACTCTTTCATGATAAAGCTTTCAGTTTTTTGTATTAAAATAATTTATTCATGTTTTTTCATAGGTAAGAAAGGATGATGAAAAATGAAAAGAAAGTGAGGCTCAAAATTTGTATACATAGTTGCAATAGATTATTTTTCTTTTTCTAAACCCTTCCATAGCCATCTTATGAAGCCCTAGATTTAATATACAAACACATGAGTATGATAAAGAATGGTCTTACTATTATATAGAATAAAATTTGGAATGATATGAAAATAATCAATATTGTCATGAAAAAGTTAAAACGTCACACATGCAAAGAAAAGATACAAAGTATGGTTGTAACATTCAAATATGACTCGGTGCCAAGCCTTAGGCAATAAGATGGTAGACAATAAGAAAATCTAGTTCATTCAATGTTAGAGGGTTAAAAGGGGGAATTATAAGGTTAAATGAAGTGGTTATTCTTTACTTAGAGACCCTAAATGCATGGGGCATGATTCAAGAAAATTTTTGGGCCCACAAGTAGACAATTAGAGGCAATTTAAGGGCATTTTTGCATCATTTTTAGTCATATAAAATATAAGGAGATATTATTGAATTTAAAGAATATTTCAAGGGTGTGGCAAGGATGAAAATTTGAATTTAAAAAAGTGGTTGTTGTGTCTAATTGAGGTCCTAATTTCAAGGGGCATATACATCAATTAGAATTTTAGATTTTGTGAAGAAGATTGTAGCTTCAATCACACCTATACACCTTAATTCATGGGAGATGAAAAACATTTCAAATTGAATAATTGGGGATATTTTTATAGACTCTTATTCATAAAAGACAACTAAAGGTAATATCAAAGTATATGGAATCCTCTCTCTATTAGAGTTTCATAATGCAATATAGCCTTTTGTTTGCCTTTAATACATTTTTTTCTAACGATAGTTGGAACCTCACTAATACTTTTGTGCCCAAGCCCAAACCCGCCATTTATTTCACATACCAAAGTTATGATGGCATTGGTGTCAAATATGTTGTTGTTAGTCTTTCAAAAATGGATATAGTGTCCACAATTTATTTTATGCATTGTCATCATGTGTTCTAGAGTAGTATAGTATAAACAATATACATATAGGATATCAAAGATAAGTAGGGATTGTTGGGGAAGAATTTATAAGGAATTTTGAAAGGTCTTTATTCTATTCTAGAGTGTTGGAGATGATTTTTTCTTATCTACATATAGAAACTTTTATGTGTAAATTTTTTGATGAATAGTCTAACATATTGGATTTCTATTTTTTCTCTACATCATGGTGCATCAATATATTTCATCTTGTAATTTGGATGTAATGTTGATAGGTGTTAGAAGTTGTGCAGATAAGGATGGAGAAACCTACAAAATATCGGTCCAACCTTGCAGTCAACATAACACAATGGAAACAATAGCCAAGACAACAAAGAAATGAAAGATCAGCCTTCAATTGTTATTAAGAAATTAGTTACAATTGATATGCAACTTGCAGTCTTACATGCCAAGAAGACATTCTTGATTATGATCATAAATCCCTTCTAACCCTAGCCAAACCATGGCCAAATAATCTTATCAGAACTATCTCCCTTAGGAACAAGTCCATAATCTTATATAGTCATTACAATCATCGGTCGGCCCATAATATATCACATTTCCCAAGAATAGATAAAATGTAATACCACAATCATCTTGAATCCCAAAACCCTAGAAACAACCCCCAATGAATTATATCTAAGAGATGTGATCACAACAATAAGTCAGCCTCAAACATAACAAAACATCAACATAATTGCAACCGGAAACTCCAACTGAAAAAATGGAAATTCAATCGGTGAACACTATGACTTACTGGGAAAATGAAGAATAGGATAGTCAAGAGTTTAAATTTTTTTTAAAAAGATTTTAAAATAACCCTTATTCGGGTGGTATTCCAATTCTAGATTTATGGAACCAAACACATAAAATGCATCTTCTCACTCATCTTCCAGGTGAACCAAATGGTTCCAGTCATATTACAAAAACCATTTTCCAGATTTAAAACTTCTTGAATTGACAAATTCTAGTATTATAGGATTCCAGCATTATGTAATTCCAGCAACCAAATGGGCCCTTAGTGAATGCATGCTCTATAGAATTTTTTTTTTCTAAATGATTATGGTTGGGCTTAACCAACGCACTCTAAGCATTGACTTCACTTAGGTGGCTTTGGTGGGCCCCATCCATAATCCATCTGGTTTGTATTCATCGCTAACAAGACCGTTCAGTGGTTGCAATATATGCATCAATGGTTTTATGCCTATGCCAGATTGATATACATACCATCCTGCACTAGATTTCCATCATTTATCAATATGGTGTTGTTGGTATAATCAATCGATAGTCAGTTTTTTTAAATTTGTCTCTTCCCCCTCAATAATTCAGACATCCGTCCAAATCTTAATGAGAGACACATGACTTTTTCTCTATTCACTGGTGGTGCAAGTGAGCTACTGTCAAAAGTTTTTTATAAATATTTTGGCTTCAAATCAATCATGATTTCACAAGTTTTCTATTTTCTTTTCATTTTGAATAAATCTATGCATAGAGTCATGCCCCCATTGCATAAGCTCCCCGTTATTCAATTGTGTGATATTATCCCCATTGGAAGGAAGAATATAATTATAAAAAACACACTCATACAATAAAAAAAGAAATCTTTTTAAAACTTTCATTTTCATTCATAAAATTGTTTTAATTCCAAAAAAAATATAGTTTTTTTTTAAAGCAAAAGTGGTGTAACAACCATATTTTATTAATCTGATTCAATAACTCCCCCGTGGAAGAACCAGTAAGAAATCCCGGGATCATAGTTATATACATGCATATATCCGAGGATATATAAATACATAAGTATTACATATTTCAAGCAATACAGCGAAGACACCAAAGACATTGACTGGGATAAGTCCATCATGTTGCAAATGCTCCACGAATGAGAGTCCAGTATGTTGAAGGACGTGGATGCTAGCAGGGCAGTTTTTAATCTTCCCTATCCACCATACTTCTTTCTACCGCAGGCTTTCTCCATGCCTTGTCGCATGATCGCAAGGCTTCTCTCTCCTCTCTTGCGATCATGTGACCACACTCCTGTCCGCCTCTCTGCATTAATTGCCCCAACTTCCGTCCATCTTCCGCACCTACCACCGGTTATGCCTCGTGCCTTGTCGCATGATCGCATGGCTTCATTCCCACCCATGCGATCATGCGACCTCTCTACTTGCGTAGCTCTTTTTGAACCGCAACCACCGATTTAAATGCGGCTGCTTTTCTATATGCGAACCTGGATAATTTTGTGTGGGGCCCTCTCCTTTCACCTTTTCGCATGATCGCATAACCCTTATTTGGTTTATGCGATCATGCGACAACCTCAAATATTATGCACTACCTAAAGTTTTTGGCCAGGCACTTTTTCCTTATGCAATAACTTTGCTAATGTTCCAAAGTGCGTGGGACCCCTCTATTTCTCTTGTCGCATGATCGCATGAGCATTATTTTCTTCATACGATCATGTGACCAGCCCATTTTTCATCCTCCAACTACTGTAATAAATGCAGTACATTTTATATTCCTTTTTCTCTGACGTTTCTCTCATTCGGATGTAATCCAGGGCATTTTGAGAATGTTCTACAGGAAGAATATTTTGTAAAGAAAAGGAATGTTTTGAAGTTCAGTCATATACAGAAATATAGATGATATTCTAGGCATAGGCAGCTCTGGGCACAGTCTGTAAATAAAAAAAAAATTCATTAATATATGCTTTGTTTACTCTATTTTGTTAACTAGCATTGTAATGTGTGTATCTTCCTCCATCAAATTGCTCTCTTCCCCAACAACTAGTTGAATTGCATCCCTTATTGCTTGCGACTGGCATATAAACATTGATGAAATCAAGCCCTCATCGATGTGAGATGGCAAAGCCTCTTCCAAAAGTTCCAATCGCATCCTAACTCTGAAATTTCTAGGCATGACTTCATGGTGATAGCAGGCACACTATCTGCATAACATCACCTGACTAACTTGCAAATCCATTGGCTCCCAGCTTGTAACTTGACAATGAGTGATGGATATGATCAAAAGCCCACATATTTGTAGTTGTAGTAAATTGCCAAGTATAGCCAAAATAAAATCAGGACATCCCAAGTGTGAGCGAAATTATGCATAAGTTTCAATGTCATTTTTGGAACTTGGGATTCTGCCAATAGTACACTGATTAAACTTTCACAACCACAAACACATGTGTGCCGATGAACTTGCAAATGGGGAAATAGATATGCATCTGTTAAAAAACAAACTTCACATTCAGACATTTGAGGCATCAATTGCACATGACACTATTTCTTGACTATAGATTTCCTTCAACTTGGCATCGTGATTAATAAATGAATCATCATTAATAGCCACCAGTTCATACCCATCACAACCTTTATTTTCCAGATGGTCTACTAGTCTATTACCCTCTCTAAGCGTGTGAGAGATCTGAACTTCTTGAAATGAATCCAGTAACAACCAAATCTGTTGAAGGATGTATGATAGTTTCCAGTTATGGGATATTCTACTTATACATGCAGATATAATCACTATTGAATCTCCCTCTATTTGAATCTGTCGAAAGCCTCCATTTTTTGCTAATATTAGACCTTCTAATAACGCCTTGGCCTTAGCCATATTGTTTGTGCCATCAGGAAGCGGGCAGCATTTTACTGCTAGTAATATTCCTTGAAAATTCTGGATGCAAATTCCCACCCTTGATTTACCTGGATTCCCTCTTGAAGAGCCATCGAAGTTAATCTTGCTAAACCCTTTGGATGGCAGCATCCACTTAATCCCTTCTCTGTCCAGCATTTTGTTTGGTTTTGGTTGATAACACCAACCAAAGGGAGCATGTATTTGTTTCCACTCTCGCAATATAAACGAGTCCCATGATGTCATAATTAGATTATGTTTAAGCTTATTATGGCTGGCATTAACTAGTTTTGATATCGATCTTTCTATTTGAGCTGTGACCACTTGGATTGTCGAAAATTGTCTGCGAAAGATTCTTTTATTTCTCTCCAACCAAATTGCCCAAACCACTATTGCTGGAGTGCACTTCCAAATTGCTGAAAAAAGGGAGGATGAATATAGTTGTGGCCATGAGTCAAATAGGTCCCTTAGCTTGTATGGAAGAGGAGTTGGATATTGTAACTTTCTAAGGACAAAATGCCAGCATTCTTAAGAAAATTCACATTTTAAGAATAGGTGGTCTGTGTCTTCTTGATGATTATCACAATGCAGAAAATTAAAAGGCTGAGCTATATTAAGTCTCTGAAGCCGCTCGCTCGTTAATGCCCTATTATTCAAAGCTAGCCAAGAAAAGCATCCTGCTTTTGGTAATGTTAGATTATTCCAGCAGAAGGAATAAGCACGGGATGGTTGCTTGGTTGCATCTCTCTGCTGAATAAGTTTATATCCATCCTTAATATTAAAATTCCCATCTGGCCCCGGTGCCCAAATCAAATTATCCTCCAAATTTGATAAGTAGATCAGTCTTTGAGACAAGATTTTCTGAAATAGTTGAATCTGTTGTGGTGAGAGAGGTAGCTCTTGGGGGTCTTTCCAAATTACTTTCCTTGAGTGCAGGCATAAAGCAGATACATATCCAATTAAGTGAATACCCCAAACATTTTCTGCTACAGAGATAATATCCTCCATTCCAATGTCATTTTTACTAATCAAAGGTGGTACCCCACTCCATGAGTCATGCCAAAACTTGACTGATTGACCATTATTGACTTCCCATGTAATATACTTGCATATTAAATCTCTAGAAGAGATCATGAAGTCCCAAATGGCTGACCCTTTAGGGGGGTCAGATACTGATATAATTCTAGCTGGGTTAGAATCATCTAGGTACTTGGCTTGCATAATTTGGCACCAAATATTATGTGGCTTAGAATACATTTTCCATACTAATTTGCCCCCAAATGCTATGTTCTGCTTTTGTAGATCATGAATCCCTACCCCACCCAGCTGCTTAACTTGTGCCAGTTTCTCTATCGAGACTAAAGGGATTTTCTTTTCTCCATTCATGTTCCCAGTCCATAGAAAATCTCTAATCAATTTCTGAATTTTTTGAATGACCGACATAGGAGCCTTGAGGACTGATAAGTAATAATTTGGGATTGCTGAGAGAACTATTTTGATTAAAAGTATTCTACCTGAGAGAGACAACCACCTTGCTTTCCATGCAACCACCCTAGCTTTAATCCTTTCGATGATTGGTGTCCAATAACTAATTTTATTTTCCCTCGTGAAAAATGGGATACCAAGGTAGACTGATGAAAGGGAATCCACTGAAAATCCAAGAAGGTTAACAATTTTATTAGATACAATTTGATTTGTATTAAACAAATATATCTTGGATTTGAGAGGATTAACTCTCTGATTTGATGCTATAGTATACAGGTCCAAGGTTTCTTTGATTTGCCTAGCCTCCCTGATGTTTGATGTACCAAATAATAATGTATCATTAGCGAAAAGTGAGTGAGTCACTGAAATATTTGTTTGACCAATTTGCACACCCAGCCACTTGCTTGACGCTTTCTTCCGAAGTATGAACCTACTAAATGTCTCTGCCATTAAAATGAATAAGACCGGTGATAAAGGATCCCCCTGCCTAACTCCTTGTGTAGATGAAAAATAACCCGCCAGAACACCATTTATCAAAACTGAAAAAGATGCACCCGAAACACAAGCTTTTACCCATTTACACCAACTTATTGAAAATCCAAATTTTTGTAGGACCTTAATGAGGAAATCCCAGCTAACTCTATCATATGCTTTCATCATGTCTAGTTTAATAACGAAATGTGCTAATTTACTATTGTGGATAGAATGAAGAACTTCATGAGCCACTAGAGCTCCTTCCATTGTCTCTCTACCTGGAATGAAGCCCCCTTGTGGATGCGAGACAATCTTAGGGATAAGGTACTACATCCTTAAATAAATAGCCTTTGTGATGATTTTATAGATAGTATTGCATAAGGATATCGGTCAGAAGTCTGTAAATGTCTTTGGATTTTGCACTTTTGGAATAATGGCTATATTAGTGGTGTTGAAGTTTTTCAACATGGTCTTGCTGGTCCTTGATTCTTCTATAACATCCAATAATTCCCATCCAATCTAGTCCCAGCATACTTGAAAGAATAGAGCAGTAAAGCCATCTGGGCCTGGGGCTTTGTCCGGAGGCAAGGAAAAGACCACTTTTTTTAATTCCTGAATGGTAAATGGAGCCATAAGTTTTAAATTTTCCACTGTTGAGATCATGTTGGGGATTGCCTCTAGCAATTCCTCCATTGGAGGTGGCAGTGGACAAGCAATGGCAGGAGGGGCTAACAAATTTTGAAAAAATCTAACCCCTTCATCTTGTATGCTTTGAGGTTCTGACAATAAGATGCCATTGTCAGCTTTGGTTATAGAGAGAATATGATTGCTCGCTATTTTTAGTTTAGCTGACGCGTGAAAGTATTTTGTATTTCTATCCCCCTCTTTTAGCCAAAGTTCTCTTGACTTCTGCCTCCAGTATTCCTCTTCTCTGCTGCATATTTCCTCCCACTCCTGTACTAGACTTTTCTGAGTAGTGGAGTCATTATTCATCCCTTTTTTTTAATAGTGTTATATATGTCCTCTAATTTGGCCTTGACTATTTCTTTCTCTTTAAAAATATTCTTAAATATCATCTCATTCCATTTCTTGATCCACTGTTTGGTGAGCTTCATCTTGTGTGCAAACTGGAACATTTTAGTTCCATCTATCGTGGGCACTGAATTCGAACAATGCTTAAGTGAATTCAAAAAACTTGGGTGGCATAACCACATTCTTTCAAACTTGAATGATGGTCTATGTTGGAAATCTTGTTGTGTTACTGTCGTGTACAAATGCAGACAAATTGGGAAATGATCTGAACCTGGTTGTGGTAGAATTTCTGAGTGAAATGTAACATTGACTAATTTCCAACATTGGGAGAGGAGAAATCTGTCTAATCTGATCTCTATTTGAGAGAAGTCTGCCCTTTTGTTGGTCCATGTAAATGACCCCTTTGATGGCACAACATCCATTAGGCCATTATCTTCAACAAAATTTGCAAAGTCCTGAATTGTCCTCATTGGTGGACAAATTCCACCCATTTTTTCTGACAGTTTTAAAATGGCATTAAAATCCCCCCCCCCCAATAAGAAATGCGTGTCTGATTGAAGTTGTAAAAACTAAGTAATCTCTGACCACAATCTCAATTTGTCTTGGGTTGCTGTGGGCCCGTAAACATTAAACAATAATATTTTAGTATCAAAACATTCCAATTTGATGGCTTGCCAATTATCTTTCTTCTCAATAATTTGGACTTGAAAAAGATTAATATCCCAGAGGATAGCCAGCCCACCTGATGCACCTATCATTGGACTATGAACATCATTCCATTTTGTCCATTTCCCAATAGTTTTGTTAAAAACCTCATCTGACATCTTTGTTTCTTGAAGTAGTATAATATCCACTTTTATAGAATCAATTTCTAGCTTGATTCTATTTCTTTTATCAGAGGCATTGAGTCCTCTGACATTCCAAGATGCTATCTTCATTGCTATTCAAACCAATATAGTTATTTGATGGTTAAAAAATATAGTTATTTGAACTCTAATACAATTAAAAGAAGTCCAAATAGATTTTGAACTGATTCAAACCATTTAAGACTATTGATGATAAAATTAACTATTATTTTATCTATCTTTTTTTTATAGAGGGGTAAATGCCACAAATGGGGGACCTCATCCCCAATGGGATTTGAACCTTGATGGCAAGAAAAAGAACACAACAACTAAACCATCACAACATGCCACTATTGGCAACAATTATTTTATCTTAAAATGATTATGTAGTTTTTATTTTATTTAAGAGAAGAAATTAAGATTAATAGAAATTATTTGTCAAGAGAATGTGTTCCCAGTTCTTATATAATGTAACTAAATTGTGTCGGAGTCTGGGATCTCAACTAGCAAATGATAGTGATTATAAGATCATTACAATTTGAGATGGTAGATTAGTCATACCAAACGTGATCACCAATAACTCAAAAATATATGATATAATTTATATAAGTATAATTGAATTCTAAAAATAAGATGCATTTTATATTTTTCTCAAAATAATATTTTAATATTTAAAATAATGAATTTTAATTTGATTTAAATATAATGAAATAGAATAAACAATTAATTGTGTATCTTCTATCTTCTAATTAGAAGATAAATATCATTATAGTTGATTTAAGAGATTTCTATTTTAAACATTTATTAAAAAATTATATAAAATTTGATAGTTATTTAAAAACTCCTTTTACATATTATTATTATTATTATTATTAGTGTTGTTGTTTGTTGTTGTTTGTTGTTGTTGTTGTTGTTGTTGTTGTTGTTGTTGTTGTTATTGTTCTTGTTCTTGTTCTTGTTCTTGTTGTTATTGTTATTGTTATTGTTATTATTATTGTTATTATTGTTATTATTATTATTATTATTATTGTTGTTATTATTATTATTCTTATTGTTATTATTGTTGTTATTATTGTTATTATTGTTGTTATTATTGTTGTTATTATTGTTGTTATTATTGTTATTATTGTTGTTCTTATTGTTGTTATTATTGTTATTATTATTATTATTGTTATTATTATTATTATTATTATTATTATTATTATTATTATTATTATTGAGGTTCACAAAACCTCTTCAGCCAAGAAACAAGGAGTGAGGGGTATCCATTTCACTAAAATCCATCTGGGGCATGATCCAGGCCTCATCCTTTATGGTGTCGGAGCCATGCACTCAGCAAGACTTGATCCCTAGTGGGCACATTCACAACCATTCAACTTCAACACAAGACAAAAGACTCATTGACTATAATAATTTTTTGAAAATTAATTTCACCTAATTAAAAATATTCAAATATGATAATTTATAATTATTAATTTAAATTTTGATTATTTAATATTGTTGACCACAAAATTATTGAAAAATGAGTTATGTCATGATTATGACAAGAAATATAAAATATATTATAAATATAAAGGGTTTTTTTTTAATTGAACTTCAATTTTTAAGAATGGACATTCTATTCTAATATTCTAGCTAAGAAAATAATTAGTATTATTTTGAAAGATAATTTTAGCAACATCTTTATTAGTTTATGTTGATTAATTTTGAAATAAACAAGTATAAAAAAATATGAAGAACATATAATTTCACAATTTTCAATTTCACCACTTTCTAAAAGCTTACTCTCAAAGTACAAAAAAACAAAATAATCCGCATTTGAAGTTATTAATAAAAGATAGGCAACCTACCCATACTAAAAAAAATGTAAACCAACTTAACTGATCCTAGTATTTGATGGTTGTAATTTATTTGGACACAATTTTAACATAACCAACAATTATTTTATCAGCCTTGAATTCAAAATTGACCCCATATAGTTATTTAGTAGGTGTGAATATAAATATATCATAACTGTATGCAAATAAATAGAAATATAGCACAATGTGTTAATAAGAATGATGGTGAATCTCTTAGTTTTAATTTATTCACTAAATTTTATATAGATTTGGTAGGAAACACTTTTTAAAAAATGTATGGTGCTTTCTTATATACTCAATAAATCTAAGTTACAATAAAAGAATAATAGCCCACAAAGGGGTGATGCAAATAAACAAAAAAAATAACAATGGACAATGAGCTCTTAAGAAACATTAATGGCATTGTTGTAATTATTGAACATGCATTATATTTCACATCAAAATCAAATAATTTTGCATCAGCTTCATTTTGAGATTAATTGGTGATATAATAGTAGATAAATGATAAGTTGATTTATCTATTTCTTTAAAATATATATTACAATCATTTTAAAGGAATTAATATTTTTAGTAGTACATTTTAGTGTCGGAGTTTCATTTAGATTGTTTGATACAGATTTTCTTTTAAGACATTTATATTTTAGGCCTCTAAATAAAGACTTTTAAGTTTGGTCTTATAGAGTATATAGAATGAACCCACAACTTTGGGTATCTTAGGAAAGTTTGAAAAAACTTTTGAAGGGATTTTATGTCTAGAATTCTCCAGTGGAAATTTAAAGAGGGTCATAAGTAGTGATATTACTTTTGTCAAAATTTTAGGGTTTCTTCGATTTCCTTAGAGTTTAGTTTGTTCCCTCTACTTAAAACCCTAAACCTTGATGTGGTGCTATAACACATTTGTTATAATTTTTTGTTGACTTGAGTGGTTAGTCACCTGGTACTTAAATTGTGTAATGTAATCCTATTTAGTATTTTTTTAACTAACCCCATTTTTTGAAATTATTATTTCTCCCAATTGATGGATGTGTATTTTGAATAACTTAAGTTGTTCATTATGGCACCCTTTGATATATCCCCATTATTTCTTAGCTACCATCACATGTAAAATTGTCATTACGTTTCTTGAACCTCTTATCATAGATTAATTTATAATGAGCATATTCATCATGTGATACTATGATACCATTATTTGCTTTGCTCAATCACATGCTATATTACCATAAGCTACCCTATTGTCTTCATATCACATGAATTTTGTTCATCAAAAGTCCTTTCAACTGATAGTTTTCATAGTTGTGAATTTAAAAAGTGATTATATGGGTCATCCACATGTACTAATCTTCCCCATGATGACATAGGTCATCCACATTTTCTAAGTATACCCAATCCCCTTGGGAGTACCTATAGGCTTTAGATAACTAAAAAGAGAGTATGTAGAAATTGAAGGGTATCTAAAAAGCAAAATTGTTGCCCAATTTTAGACCAACTTCTTCAACAAAGAGCTAAGAATATTTACCAATATTGATTTCAAGCCCTTTAATTATGTCATTTCATCAAAACATGTTATTATTTGTGTTAGATCTTAGTTGTGTATGTCCAATTTTTTATTCCCATTTATTTTTGGTTGGAACCTACCAAACCCACCTCAGTGCTTAGCATTTATTGCACGTATTTATCAAGATATGTACATGAGTATACTTTAATTGAATATTTATTTAAAAGATTCCCCTTAGAGGCTAAATTTATAAGAAGAGAATCTTAGTCCAAGAGTAAAATAGAAGATGAGAAAAGAAAAGGGGTTGACCTATTTAAAGGGGTCACATATAGAAATAAGGATCCTATTTGAATGATCAAATTGATGCTAGATATTACTGATAGCATATTAGAAAGTGTTCCAAAGAAACTTGATGATAGTCCTAGTTCCTCGCCAAAGTAAATTGTCATGCAACAAAGCCCTCAACATATTGTGCCCATTCAATAGTTGTCTCCAAGGATAGAAGCCTTTTTGGAATATCCTGATGAGGGTAAAAATAAAATGCCCAATGTCTAACAAATAAATCGAGTGGGTAATCCAACACCTAGAATCATCATTGAGTCACCCCTAAATGATAGGATGATAATCAATATTTAGATAAGTGACCAAGTTGTACATAATCCTAAATATGGATGGGTCAACATCTAAACATTGGTGGAGAAATCGGTAGGAGAAGAATGGATTGATCATATGGCATGATTAAACTGATTTCTCCCATATAAGTGGTAATGAAATGTGAAATAAAAAGAAGTGAAAAGATAAAAAAAAATTATTTGCATTCTCAATCAATCTAGGTCACTTGACATTTTTTCACTTCATCCATTAAAGAGTAATGGATGTTCCATAGATGCTTCTAATCATTTTGGAGTTGAAGAAAAAACCAATTATGATGCACACATTTATTTCTTTAGGCAAGTGTAGATATGTCCAATAGCTTTATTGGCCTTAATTGTCTCTGTGTTAAGGAAACCACATTTTCTTGTCCCTTTTTGGAGTACATATATCTTTTGGCATATTATTTTGTGTAATGAAATTATCAAATCAAATTTACACATTTTTTTAAGGATTTTAGTTCCCCCTCCCCCCCACCTCACCTTATTTCTATAAAAGGGAATTGTGAGCCTTATACAAGAATTTTGGGAACTTTTGTAGAGAGAAAGTCATAACATAGATTAGATAGTTATTTTTATATAAAGAATGCTTTGTTTCTAGATAACCTTTATATAGATATGTCACATTGGCCTATATGAAAAAATGAGATACTATAATTGTCTCCTTGATGTATACCTATATGTCTTTTATAAATAAAATAATCAAGAATCATTGAATTCATCACTAAATCTCTCGTGTTTGTCTATGTTCTAGTTTTCTCTTTATTTGAAGTAAAGAATTAAATTCTCTAAACAAAACATAGAAAGATTTAGTATTTTTGAATATTGGTAAAAATGGGTTTTTAAGGGGGGACCCGAAACCCCTTACAAGGAAATTAAAAAAGATAAAACATTAAACCCACCAAAAAGAGACAGGGCCAAAAAAAACCAGCCCACCATCAGACCCAAACCAACAAAAAAACCAACCTAAAACCCATAAATAGAAACCGACTCCCAACAACAGAAACACAGAAAAAATAAAGAACACAAAGAAAAGGAACTAGGAAAACTCCAACAGAGTTGCCTCCGTATCTTTTTAGGCTTGGACATCTTACTGATGGTCACATTGAGATCCGAGAGCTCCAGACTCCTCTCCTGAATCTTCTTCTTCTTTCACAATCAGGTACTCTTTCATGGCCTAGTCTGATCCTCATCGTCATCTTTAGTATCATCAATTTTAATAGGGGACCCCACATTTAGCTCCTGCTTGATGTTATTAATGCAGTCAATCGCAATACCCATAAACTAGTTTCTATCCATCAGAATCTTCTTAAGGGTGGCCTTCATCATGTCGACCTTATCCTATAGCAAGCCCATCTTCACATCATCCATGTTCTCCCCTTCTTTGTTCGTCCAGTCAAACCCATAATCCAACCTCTCCTAAGTATTGTCCACTTTAGTAGAAAGGGATTAGAGGTTAGGACTCGGGGTCTTGATCTCATGAAAAAACCATTTAACCAAGCAAAAGGAATACATGGACATAGCTTTGGCTTTTTGTAAAATGCCAAAAGGATGGTCAATTTTGTCCTCCAGATAATCCTTGAGGAGCTGAACATTTCTCTCCTACATATCAACAGTCTTTAGGAAAGGGATAGTTCTAGAGGATGGAATACCCTTGTCTAGAGTGGTCTCATCACATCTCACATCTTTATCCTTTTTATTTGACATCTCCTTAGTGGAGGTTTCATTGTTTGGAGAAATGGGGACATCATGGTCCACCAAACTGGCATAGTCACCTAGGATAGGGACTTTCTAACCACCAGGTTCATTTTGATCACCCCATGTCCAAAATAATCTCAATGTTTTTAATCCCCTCCACTTTCGTGTCACTTCCAGTACCAAATTAAGACTCCTTGCTATCATCATTAGGTTTTTTTGGATTATTTCCTTTAAAATCCGAGAAACCACCAACACTAACCCCTTCCAACTCAGTCTCCATGCCACTTTTCTTTTCAAATTTCAATTTTTTAGAAGATGAGCCCTCCTTAACCTCTTCCTCCCTACCTCTTTTGACCAAGAGCTAATGACAGACCCACTACCTAGAATCTGGGGAGGAGACAGGCTAAGAGCCACATTCTTCTTAACATTCTCGACAATAAGTAGGATAAGCCCTTCATGAAGGATCAGTGTATTCTCTTTTCTTTTATGCCCAACAATACTATGCCTGAGAGAGGTAATCAAATAATAGGGAAAAGAAACCCTAACCTTATGCCTAAAGTGACATAGAAGGAAAAATTGATAAGAATGGGCACGTTTATACCTCCCATCAAGGGTTATGTACTCCATAATAGCCACCATCACTTGGGCCATATTTCTTTGAATCTCATGACATCGTAGCACCCCCCAACATCCTTGACCAGATTGCTTACTTCCTCTTCGTCCTTAGGTAAATTATGTATGGAATTGTAGGAGACCTTCTTGTCCCTAAAAAAATTCATCCCTTTCATGCTAAGGCCTGAAATCTCAACAATGAGATGCTCGGTAATCATGACATCCATCCCCCCAATATTTACAGTGTCATCCTTCCAACTATCAACAAAACTCTTGGTTACCCCTTCATCAAAGCCATGCAGTTTCTCCATGAAAGGAGTAATCCCACCTTTTCACAACTTATCCCATACCTCCTTCTCTTCCTTCCATCTCTTGCAATTCTTGGGTTCATGATGATTTAGCTCCTCACCCATCCTATTGGCAGTAGTAATAGACCGGCGAGGATACACAGAAAGAGACTTGTACAAGATGAAAAAAGGATGAAATATTTAGTGTTATGATAGGGATCTCAAAGAATAATTTAATATTTGCACGAATTATTATTATGTTATTGGTATTTGGGCCTCCTTAATTTTATATATTGGAGGCATTTGATAGGTTATTTATGGAAATTATTTTATAGTATTTTTATATCACTTTTCCAACAAAGGAGTGAGAGGATTGATATCACTGAAGTTGACATCTATATATAGTGAATACATTGTAGTCATTTATGTTGTTGATGGTACATTAGATGTGAATTTTCTGAAGGATTTTTTCTTGGATGTATTTTTCCAAGTTATTTCTATGTTACATTCGTTTCTCTATCATTCATGTTATTCTCCATTTTTTATTCTCATTTTTTCTCAATGTTTTTTACATGCTAGAATAGTACTAAATTTTTTGTAGAATTGATTCTTGTGATATTATTCTTCATTGGTTAATGAGGAAATTGAATATGCATCATATTTTCACTTTATAGTCATAGGTTGCTTGCATGTGAATCATGCTAATGTTAGATAGTGTTTGGTATTGGAGGTACATGCTTGGTATTTTCCTAAAAACCATTAGATAGGATGTCAAGTTAGATTCAAGATTATTATCATCCATGTTCCTGGTAATGGTGCATGAACTCTATCATAGAGGCTTGATTTTTCTATTTGTGTCATAATAATTTTAAGAAAATTTACAACCATACTTTCTCCTACATACAATTGATGAAATACCATGGTACATCTACAAAATCTCATGAGCCTATTATTGAATGTGTAAAATGGTCTTAGAAAATAGGCAAATCTTACCAAATCCTTTTCAACATTTGATGATATCTATCTCAATAAAAAAGTAATGCTACGCACTAGGTTGTAATGGTTAAAACTTGAGACTTTTAATTTAAATCCAAACTATTCATAATTGAGCCAAGAGCTCAATTGTGTTGCACATAGGGAAAGTTGTCATTCTATGTCAAAGGATAAATTGAGTGATGCATAAATTTGCACAACCATATGATTTAATGCCTATATTTTTATATTTTTTTATGGATGGAATGTTGTGGTCTTTGTTAGTTTCATGTTTGTAATTGACCTCAACAATGACCAAAAATAGATGAAAAAATTATCTACCCTATCTAACACAACATTTAGGGGTACGCTAAAATGGATCTATGAATTAGATAAATGAAGTTCTTTGTACTGTTCTTTGAAGGGACCCATTTGTAAAGTAGATTAGATTAGCCATCATCAAGAATGTATTAATATTTAAACATTGTCATGACCTTATCTACTTGAATAGGAATATATATAGGATGTTATTTATCTATTGAAGTAGACTTCCAAATTTTATTAATAATCAACAAAGATGCATATATATCATATTTTTTGATAGCTTGAGTTTTTAATGAAATAATTAGTGCAAGATGAAACATAACAACAAAATCATGAAATAATATTATACATGTTAAAATACATATAAAAACACAAATTCTTCTCCATCCCAGGGCGTCTTGACACTCAACTATAATGACATCTTATATTTATTTTCTAATACTCCTCAATAGGAACAAATATGTTTACCATGTGATATGAGAGCATATCCTCTATGCAGCTGATAACTTGTTATGTAGTAGTCAATCTTCGACATATGGACAAAAAGTTAAAATCCCTAGGATACAATTAATGACCATTTTGATGTATCATTCATACATGAGTCTAGGACCATTGTCAAGGCTACAATTAGATGATGGATTAGACAACCAACAACTCTATATGGATACTCCCCTTATGTCAAATATTGAGGTGAAAATGTTGAAGATACATAGACTTTATCATTGTATGATAGCATAAGGAGCCTATATATTCTCCACAAAGAGTTGAGAATTCATCCATTATTAAATTTAACCTAGAATCTAAGCAATAGTTGTCTATTAGGGAATCAAAATTTAAAAAAAAATCTGAATTTGAATATATAATGAAAATGAAAATTGACAATCAATATTTTCTTAAAATATAAAATAAAAGGCACTAAAAATGGCCATATGACAAACAGGGGTGACCGTCAAATTCCAAATCTGTGTAGAAATATATGAACCGCCGTAAAACTAGGGAAATAGATCATTAATCATTCTTGTGGAAAATCCAGACAAAAAATCTAAATTTGTGTTTGCAAATCACGAGCAGCTACAATCAACACAGAGAAGCAAAAGGACTAATTTATCAGTGAATATATCTTTTTATATAGACCAACCATCAGATCTGACGCCTTACAAATTTACCCAAAATATTGTTAACGATATTGGAGAGAAATAGATCTGGAGAATTTAGTTATTTATAAAAAGAAGATTTTTTTCTTACAAACTTGTCCATGCTTCCTCATTCTCTGCCCCTGTTTTGCTTTGTGGAAGGAGAGAACATCTGCAGAGAGGGCAGGTATTCTGATACTCATCTGCCCATTTGTCTACGCAGTCTCTGTGAAATATATGACTGCAATTGCACAGCTTTCGAACTTGATCATCTTCCCCGAAGGAACACAAGCAAACAGCACATATAACATCCGGATCGATCACACAAAACCTCTCTGCAAAAACAGATGAACGTTCTCTGGATGAAGTGGGAGGAGAGGTCTGGATTTTGTGGAGGCCAAGGCAGGAAAGGAGCCAACAAATTGCAAGGCGGAGATAATCTGAAGCGGATAGAGCGGCAAGAGCAAAAACCGGCACCATTTTACGAAGATGAAATAATAAAGCAAGAGAAGTGTAACGAGGGAACCCCTGGAACGGTGCGTATAAATAAGACAGAAACTTAGCAATTTATCCTTGTCTATTCAGTCACATCGGTCACGTGACATACTTTGACTTGTTGCCAAAGGTTCACATGGTTAATCACGTAAGATTTTTATATTTTGCTAGAAATCGTAGAATATATATGTCAATGGCTTGTACATGATTTTCAATATGATACACATGATTAATGAATTTACAATAAAGAGTACTAGCAATCGCACTTGAGTGTGCAATGGGTAGGCCGTAAGTTATGGAAAGGTCATTTAAGTATTTGTCCTTTTGTTTTTCACTCCCTCTCCACCTCTCTAGATTTCCTTATCTCTTTATCAACCTATCTCTTCCTCTTTAGCCTATAAAAATTTGACAAATTAAAAAAGTATATAAACTTAAATCAATGATACGGAAATCATTTTTGTGCATTACAATTCAAACTCGCTTTAATTATGACAGAAATTTTTCATTCGAATATTGAGTTGGTTGAAGAAAGGAGTAGTTTATAATTGAAGAAGAGTTAATTTAGAAAGAAATATTATATTTTTAAAATGAAGGATAGTTAATCAAAGAAAAAATACAAATATTATATTTTCATCTTCTCGATTAAATTGTGTAAGAATTATTTAGTTGTGGATCACACTTCATAATCTATTATCAGATTCCATGATGGGATCCAAAGATTAATGCCAATAAATCTTACATAGAAGAATATTCTATTTTCAAAATGAAAGAAGAACTAACTTAAAAAGGTCGATTTATATTTGTAATATAGAGATTAAGTAACAAAGAAAGAATTAATCAAATGATAAATTAGATCTTATTTTAATTCAATAAGATTATATTATTTAATAAAATAGATACATAAAAAATAAAATGATCTAATAAATGTAAAAAATGAGAAATAGAATAATTAAACAATTATAATTTAGAACAAAAGGACAATAATAGATTAGTTAAACTTAAATTGTTTAATTAATTTTATTTCTAGTTAAACTCAAATTGTTTAATTAATTTAAAAGAAATAAAAAGAAAATCTAATTCCATTAAAAGATGAAGAAAATTGATGCTATTGATGAAACGAGAGAGACTAGTCAACAATCTCTCCAAATTTCTTGTAAATTATAGACACATATCTTGAAATGATTTTAAAATCCATCATACAAAGTTGTAAACTTAAATAAAATACTTTTGTAATTTAACATATGTTTAAGAATAAATTATAAATTACAAATTTATCTATAATTTTATATTTAATAATTATACTTTATTTAATAATTATAGTTTATTTATTTTTGTATAATTAATAATTATAATTACAATTCTAAGAACTTTAAAATTAAAACAAAATAATTATATAAGCACAATAAATGTAAAATTGAAACAAAATAATGAAAAAAAAAATTTAAAATGGAAAAGATGTTAAGCCCTAAAATTAATGCGGGAACACAATATTATTAATAATATATATTTTTAATTTGTTTTGTCACTAGTTCATCATGATGTTGATATACTACATAAGAGATGGATTAGCTAAACTCAACGATCAATGGCCGATATCGTCTATAGAGAGTGGAGGACCATACAAAATATCCCGACCATCCATTTTTTTCCATTTGTGGTCTTCGTCGAGTTTGTATCTTCACTTTTCCTACTATCGTCTTGTTCAAAGGCATGGGAAATGATTGTTAGATGTGTTTTGAACAATGATTATTTTGTTGATTTCCCTAAAATCGTTCACGACGACAACTTCTGGGAACTTGAGCTTTGTGAGCGACGGATAGGTTTTGCGCATATACATGTAAAGTGCCCTGGAAGAAAGGAATGGATAAGATCGTTTTAATGGTCATTTTGCTCTTTTGTGAATAAAATATGTTATTGGAACATTTATGATAGTGTAACACATATTATTATTGATAGAATGCATATAATGACAATAGAAGATATAAATATCTTTTCAAAATACTTTGAAATAGCATAAATCATAAAAAATGATGTCTTGATTGCCACATTACATAGTTTAGTCTTTATAAGAAAACACATTCAAAATCAAATGTATTTATTGAACCTCCTCTATGTATGACCCCAAAAAAATGCAAATTATTTATTTAGAAGGAAAGTACTACAAGAAAAATGGGGGTTTTCTGAAAATAGGTTGTAAAGTTACGTAACCTTAGAATGTGAAATTCCTTCAATGCAGAGAAAACACTAATGAGTGTAATGTGTCAAATAGAATATGAAGAAGCATATTAAATGGTATAAAGTGACGGTGATGGTAATGTTAATTTTTTCCTAATTAAAGTTGTAAAATATTATTTTTCTCATTGTTATTTTCACTCAAAGCCAATAGAAATGTAGATAAATAGTATTTTTTAAATTTATTAAATTAATTAAAATTATCAAACTATACAATATACAAATAAGTTCAAAAATTCTAAAATTTGATTGGACCAATAAATAATATTTTTGCATCTCATTAGCAAGAACTAATAAATGATAAATTTATATTTTCTAATGAGACTAGAGGACGATGTTTAATAATTTTCATAAGAAAAGTTAAAACTAACACTCAACTCTTCAATTAACTAATCCCAACAATATCATTTTTATTTAAAAATTGTTATATGTCATTAAATTTGCGTTTATACCCAATGACACCAAAAATACATGAGATTTAATATTGTACGTTTCCAAAAAACATATAACAGATAAGTGGAGGTTTGAAGAGCAATTTGGAATAGGTCTATCGCAAAGTGATTAGTTGAATGCTTTGGAGAGCAGATCTTAAATTCAATTTAAATTGAACTTCATAACCATGACCATTCTATGTTTGACAATGTGTACACTGCAAATTTGATCTAAAAGCTTTGTGATTTGCTTATAATAACATAAAATAAATTTTCTTAAGCGGCAAGAGCAACACCAGTTGAATGAGGCAAAATATCTCAATCATTTGATTCACCCTATACATCAACGAGGTCTACAGTGACATTAGAAATATATTACTCCCTATCTTCTCTATTTATTCCTTGTCTTAGTGAGGGGGGAATAAATCGCCAAAGCCAATTTTAGGATCCACTTTGAAGTATCAAGATTTGACCAACTAAAACTACTACAATCAATTAGCCTACACCCTCAAAACGTGTTATGCCTCTAACTCAATAGTGTGTAATGTATTATGAGGAGTTGGCTTGTGACTACCATAACTCTTAAATAAGCACATAATAAATATTAGAATCATATATGTGTATTTAGGTCATCCTCGAAATTGCATTTAAGTATTTAAGTCAACCTAGGTTGCATCTAAGGTATAATTATGGTATATATAGGAGGTTAAGGTCAATTATTATCATCATATTGAGTTGAGTTGTTATTGAAGACTTTTGGAGATATTCCACTCGAAGTGGATTAGGAGGTTGCCCCCTTAAAGTAACATATTATTACCAAGTGTTTTCAACACATCCTATTAAATGATTCTTATGCAATTTATTTCATTATAGAAAGCCACCTAGGAGTAGTAGATTTTGTAATAGATTTGTAAGTAGAATTTAAGGTAGATCTATAAAACATTTAAGAAAAATTTTGAAAGAGTATTTTCTTACAAGAAGACCTAAACATATTGTTAGAGGTTGATGACTCTCAGTAGAAGAGATTGGTGTCTCTTACTAAGTTGGCATCACTTGTGGGTTGGTGCTTACAAAATTTGTAAGAAGATTGTCTACAAACAATACTTTGTCGAGGTTTCTCTCATAAATGTTTCCAACTAAAATTTTGTGTCTCTTATGTGTGCACTTCATTGTGATTATTAATTTTTAATTATTTAAAGATGATCTTATATTGATTCACCCCCCTCTTAGTATAAATGTGTGTGTTTCATCAAACAAAAAGCCCACTTAGGATATTGTGTGTTGAAGAGATGTTCTAAGTTATGACAAATAAAATGGCCTAATGGTTGCATAATTGTCTCTTAAAATGCCCACATAGGGGTAGGAAGTCGAAGCAACTCAACCCACGCATGAACTTTGAGGGACATTGTTTATTGAAACTTTATAGTCTTGGATGCATTGAGAAAGAACTAATACGGTGTTTCACATGACCAACAACTGGGCTAGTTACACAACATGCTAATTTGTTGTAGGTCTTTAAAAAGAATTGGAAAAGGCCCTAGAAAAAATTCCTAATCCTTACAACTTTAATTCATGTACTCTCAAGAATTTTGGCCTAGTAAACATAAAATATTATAACTTAGGATATAGCCCACATAGTACCAAGAATATGTCTTATATTAGATATGTACAAATTCAATACTATCACCAAGCAATATGACATAGGATTTGAGGAGAAATTTCATTGTCGACTTTCCCAAACAAGATTATTGTATTAGATAGTGAAGGTAGCTCCAAAAAATATTAGTAATCTTATTTAAAAAATCCACAATAAAATTTCTCTTCAAATCCTATATTATAATATTAAATTTGTATAAAAGACCTATATTCTTGTTACTTATTATGTAACTTGTATTCCTAAATTATGCTTTAATATTTCAGACATGATAAAATTCCCATAATCATCTCTCAACTCACTTATCACATTAGTGATGCTTACAATTAAAAAATGTCACCCATATTAATACTTAAAAACAAAAAAAATCATCAACAATACCATAGTAACATTGCTCTGCCACGAAAGAAAGAGAATTATATTCTAAATATCTCATTGGATGAGTTTTTTGGATGCTCGCCTCCACGCCATATGTCAACAAAAACTTATTTTGTTGCACAGAAATTTCTAGATTCTGGTATTTCCTTCGGGGGCTGATTTCTTCCTCTTTATCGAAGCAAGTATTTTCATTCATGCTACACATAGAGCATTAATCAATTGACATTTAGTATATTTGCATTAATTTGTCCAGGCCTTCCCCTTCAACTCTTTCATTTTCTCCCTCTCCTTTCTTCCCTCCTCTCCTTCCATCAATTCCCTCACCGCTCTCTCCACTTCTTCTCTCCTCACAAATCCTTTCTTGTCCATCTTCAAAGCTATGGCTACCTGAATCTGCTTCACCATTATGACCTTGTTTATCCCCTGTTCTTCAAAAAGAGGCCAAGCAATCATGGGAACTCCTTGCGAGACGCTCTCCAGTGTCGAATTCCACCCGCAAAGAGAAAGAAAGCTTCCTGTAGATGCGTGAGAAATGATCCGTATTTGAGGACCTCAAAATGATCTAGTTGGGCCTTACTTTCTTAGATGGGGAGGGAAATATGGTAGAGTGCGGTGTAGGCCAGCCCTGTGTGTGGGAATTGAATCTGAGGGAATCAATCATCTCCATATTCATCTGTTGAACATATCAACGAAAAAAAGCAGAGTAGAAAGATAATGAAAGATGCAAAGAAAACAAGTTGTAAACAACAAACGTGTACAAAGCCTGGCGTCTACCATACAATTGATGTGACATGTATGTGCACAAACTGCCAGGAAGACAAAGCGAAAATGATAAGATTGTCTGCAGGATGATGGATGGCCACGAAGCTCCCAATGGTAGTCATTAGGCTCTCCATCGCTTGCAATCGTAGATTTAAAAACTTTTGCCTGGCCTCTTTCAAAATGAAAACGCCTACGGCGTAACTAGCAATCGCACCTTGGTGTGCAATGGGTACACCGTATTAAGGTTGGAGGAATAAAAAATCGCACTTCTTTCCGTCTCACTCTTTCTCCTTCTATATTAACTTTTTTCTATTTTTATATCTATTTTTTAATTTTATCATATATACATTAATCAAATAAAATTTATATATCTTTCTTATTTTACTATTATTTTGATGACCATCTAGACAATCTCATTCATCCCTACTATTATTACTTTGAGCTATCCAATCTACAGTGTTTCAAATATCCATTTGACAAGATATTGCACAACTATTAGTCATTATTGAGCAGAAATGAGTGGTTTCAGATATGAAAAATTCAAAAATGTTTTGAATTAGGGAGAGGTTTGTCAATTTAAAAAAATTAATTTGAAAGAAGTGAATTTTGGTCTATATTGTTTCCTATTTTATTGAAATATTAAAATGTACAATAAATTTATAAATTCTTAACATACAAGCTTATGGTATATTTGCAATAAGGATTGAATTTTATAGAAAGGGATAGAATTTTATAGAAAGAGAGATGCAAAAATTAAACCATAAATTTAAAATTTAAACTAATTTTTAATAATTTTTAATTAAATTATTTAAAGAAAGACATAAAATATTAAAATAGATTTCAAACTTATGTTTAAATATAAAATTTAATAGAATTGATTGAATGAAAAGTCAAATTATATCAAAATTAGTAATTAAATAATAATTTAGACAAAACTGTAATAACTAATAAAAGAGTAAATTGTATTCAGACAAACTGATATCATCTGTAGTTAACGAAAGTATGGTATAATTTTTGGATAGACATATGGAGGTAATATATTTTAAGCCTTGTGATAATATCCTAAAGATCCTCTTAGCTAGCAGGCATTAAGTCGAGATAATTAATCCTGTCATAAGATACTTTGAACTTAGCTGCTAATTAATATAATTTTTTATGTGAAATATTAATGCTGGTTATACAGAGAGTGCATTGAAGCAGTGATCTGCACAGCAAGGGAAGAGAGATCTTTAGTTCCGTGGGAGATAACTATAGCAGAGGGGCTTGGCATTAAACGATGATTAAAAAACCAATCACAATTCAAATTTGCTTCAATATTTTTCCTGTTTGTTATACGCATCAACCAAAGTTGCATGTTTTTTATCTCAAATATTTATGTAAATTATTTTGGCTCTCTTTAATTGGTGTTACAGACGGTTGGGAGATGGGTAAGCAGATTCCAACGCAAGAGAACGCCCAACCCTTGAGGTCTTTGTCAATGTGTTGCAGGAGAGAACTCACATCTCTCAAGGCACTGCTCTGGGCTTTGCAGGATTGCAGACATTTCAAGGCAAATATGTTCGCCAGTATTCTCGGCATGTGCAGTGCGTTGGAAGAGGTAGTTTCTACAGTGTCATGCGGTACACTACTTCTGTACTGATTGACACGTAGTTTCTCTATTTGACGTGTCGTATCTACAGTTCTCCACTTTAGTCTTTTGCATCTCCTCCATTTGTAAGTGTCGTAATTTCTATAGTGACATGTTGTGAGACTTCACCTCTGTGTATTTCTATTAATGTGCAGCCAGAGAATACCCCAAAATTTCATGTTTCCCCTTAACATTTTTGATAAATTTCCCCACACATATTAGACAACCACATTTATTCTAATAGACTTTCGAATTCATCTATCTTACAATACAAAGAAACTCCATTCATTTTGGGCTCCCCATAAAAAATGGCACAGTCCAACATGAATTGGGCATTACAGAAAATTCAGAGTGCTCTTTAGGATTGTACAGGCTCGCTAGAATCAAACTTTTCAGACAATTAAAGTGCACCCAAACACGATTTCCACACACATGAGTTGGGTGCAGATTACCTTCAAGTGTTGCAGTGCACTGCAAAGCATAGTGATGAAGGGGATCTCAGTTGCTCTGGAAGAGCAATCGCCCGGGCAATGCAGAAGAGATGTGGTAACTCTATTGAATTTGTGCAGAGGGTGAAGAAGGTTGTCCCAAATGGAGTATTTTCCTGTTGCAGTGGCGATTTCGACACACTCTGCATTGAACAAATTCCATCGGAATACATCCAATTCAAATCCATGTATCGTTTCTTTTCAGCGCTCTCATTTGGTATCAGAGCTTGCATTTATTCTGTCTTTGTGCGTTCTGTTATGAAGCCACTATAAACGAAGTCATGTCAAATCAACAGAGGGAAAACCGTGGATGAAATAGAGACTCCTATAATGGCAAATAGTGACAGTGATCGAGGATGAAATTTGTGATTCAATTAGAACTCCTTTCGAATTGCAGAGGCGTATGAAGCTTGTATGACTGGTGAAGTATCTTAAGTTTTATTATTTTTAATACTGATTAAAAGTTAATGTTGTGTGGAAATTTTCTGTTGCTAGTGTGAGAAACTTGATGAATGCAAATATGCATCAGTAGATGGAATGCGTTGATGTGTTGGCCATTGAAAGTTGAGACACCAGCAGTATTTTTTATTTCCCTCCAATCTTGGTGAAGTCTCTCCAAAACATTTAAAACATTGAGAAGGTTTTCGATGCATTTGTATATAGAGAAGATTTTATGGAGCAGAGTAAATGATTTGTTCCCTATTTGGCGTGATTTCTTTCTTGGCAAGAGTTCTCCCTTTCACTTGGAGCCTCATTTATTGTCATCTTCTTTAATGTGAGGGTTAATAATGTTGATTTTCTAACATTGCTGTGAAATCAGTTACATAACCGTTTTATGACAAATAAAATTCTAAAACTCTAGATAAAATAATAAGATTATATTGGCTAAAATCTTACGGCCATGTTTGAACCTTCTTACATACCCATTAAATGACGGAGTTTTGTGGCTATGCAGGCATGGAGATTTCGGAGGCACGTGATTATGGCTTTCCCGTAGTGGCATCATAAAGAGTCCAATCCATCTTTGCATCAATACTGTTGACAGGCGGCAACTCAAAACCCCAATTCTTAATCCTCCTTGTCCATGTAGTTGCAGTAGTAAACTCGAAGCCCGCATTATTAGGTGTTTGAAGCGCAGCCTCGAAAGTGTTCCCCTCACCAATGTCTGTGACAGCGTTAGCAGATGAAACACCCAAGGAAACTGATTGGACCCCATTCCATTCTCAGGGCCAATTCTCAAACAGATCTTGGCCAGAAAGTGTTTCATTTGGATCATTCCTTGTGGAAATCCTTGACTTGTATGGAAGCACATTGCATGTGACATTATCCATTTGCAGATGAACTTCAGTGAATTATTGGCGTAAATTGATGACTTATGCAAACTGGAAGATGCAATTGAGAAGGGAGAATCTGTCACTGGAATTGAGCTTCCATATCCGAGATTCTCTTGTCTTCTCCAATGAGACAAGTGCAGAATAAGACGCAATCCTCCAAAACCCCCCCAACGTTTGAGCTGTATGAAATTGTCAATGCTCTTTCATCATTTTGTGGCCGGATGGACGCCAAATATTTCATGAAACGATCGATGTGCTGGAGGAGGTTCAATGAGTAACAAAAATTTCCTCTCGGGCTTGTCCCAGAATATTGGAAAACTCTTCATTTTCATCTACAGCGCCGCCAAGACCGACTTTGTAGGTGTTAAAAAGGAATAAAAAGGAAAGAACACATGACAGAGAAAAGAAAGTTGGATAATTGTATGTATTTTGTTGATCCAACTATGCCACTCTGTATGCCTGAGTTCTGGGACTCCTCCATGTCTTTTGCAGAGAATTTATTTTCCAAGCGTGGAAAATCTAAGAATTGACCCAAAAACATGTATGACAGCAGAGGAAGCAACATGTTTTGCATGGACTCTTCATTACAATTCAAAATATCATGTATCTCACTATCCCATAGACGTTTCCGAGGGAGGAGCCGAATATCTGCAAATTCATACAATTGTAAACTGAGAAACATTACTCTACAAAAGCTTAATATATCTGCATCAGCATGCAAAACAATTAACTCAGACTCTTCAAGCTTGCCTTGCGTCTGGCATATGCAGCCGTAGAAGTCTGGATACTCCATTGCTAAAATCTCACACACTACTGTGATTATTGTAAAGTGGAAAATCATTTTCTTCAATGAGGAAGCGCGTACAAACATTTTGTATCACAGAAGGTTTGTCAGAAAGAAGAACATTTCAGCGGCAATCATAGTTCCAAATCTACAACCTCGGTTGAACTTTTCCGCGTTGAATTCTTCACTGAGGAAGGGCTACACGACTATTTGGGTTTCCTTGGAAAATATCTAAAATCCACGTGTAAAGTGGTAAAAAAAATGAACGCTTGAGATGACTTCAATGGTAGTCATTCTCTCTACAGTATTTCCAGTCGTAGGATGCATATTTTTGCTTGCTTGAACCCTTTCATAGGGAAACGCCTACGGCGTAAAAATAGAAAGAACATGTTGATTGTAGAACATATAGAATGAGGCATTAATGTAAAAATTATATAGGGTATATAATATTTGGAGGCTATATATACATGTTCATTTGATAAGGTACAATAAAGTTAATTTGTTTTAAAATTATATAGGGTATGATTTGTGTTTGTAATATGAGGCCGACCTGTTATGAGTTAACGTGCATTCAATGGGAGGTAAGTTTGCTTTATTTTTCCTGGTTATGGCAATTGTTTTGTGGGTTTTTCTCACTTTTATTTTTGTTTTTCTATTGTTTGTGTTGCAAAGAATCGTATTGGAGAGGATTTTGGGTCTATTGCAAAAAATTGTGTTGTGTTGGAGAGGATCTTGGGTGTGCTACAAAAAATTTTGTTCCTCGGTAGATAATGAAGTGGAGGCTTTGTGAAATTTTTGTTACCTTTTTTGCATCTCGTTGTTTCTTGCATTTTTCTTTTAGTTTTTTATGTGAGAAAAAAATTGAAAGTGAAAGAGGGTTTTTAAATTTGCCAAAGTTTTCTTATATTAGATGGTACCTATGAATGTGTTTAAGTTTGTTCTATCTACATTGCTAACAAATATATCAATACCGACTTGTATGTGCATTTACCATTCTCCATCCACGGTTTGTGTGTGCATTTATAAAACTTCAACGACTTGGTGAAGGGCATGAACCATAACTTTCGTGAGAAATTGTTCATCCTTTTGTATGTGATTTTTTATTGTTTGTTCTATCATTTTTTGTAAATATTTTGTGAAAAAAATAAGAAAATGAAAGGGGGTTTTTGGTTCTCTGTATACGGTAATTATTTTCTCAGCTCCTTTGCATGTTATTTCTTGCATTGTTCTTTTGGGTTTTTATGTGAGAAAAAATTCCAAAGCAAAAGAGGATTTTTAAAATTTGTTAAGTTCTTATATTTTTCGATGGGATTTGTGAAATCATTTAAGTTTTTTCTGTCTATATTGCTAACAAATATATCAATAGCAATATATGTGGGTGTAGCGGTCTCTGTCTATGGTCTTCGTGTGCATTCTTTGATGGAATTTGTGAATTTGGGGGTTAAGAATTTTTTGTGAAAAAAGTATCTAGGTAAGGAAAGAGGGCTTTTTAAACCGGCTAACTGCTTCTATTATATTTATATGATTATTTTTATGGATGAACGTGTAGTTATAACAATTTGCAATCATTTAATTCATAGCTTGCCATGGAGATTTGCCAATCATTTCATTCATTCCTTGCACCTACATTTCTCTAGTTTAGGGTTTTGTGTTGGTTCTCTTTTGTTGTTTATGTTGCAGACTATTTTGATTGTGTTGGAGAGGATTTACGCAAGTAATGTTAATTAATTGGAATCAGTATAATGATGCAATTTGGTGAAGGGCGTGAACTGCACCTTTTGCAAGGTTTTTGTTCATCCTTTTGTATGTGGTTGTTCGTTGTTTGTTCACTAGTAGAATTTGGCAAATAAATGACTATATGTGACTAAACATTTTAGTCATGTGACTACTAACTTGGTCATCAATTAAAATCACAATAAAATAATTGGTTAGAGAAATAAAAATGACTATTACTCTATTCTTTTTTCTTTCATATTTAATCATAATCCACAAAGCTTAAGCCCCCCTCCTAGTCTAATAGCAATAAATTACATCCTAGAATTAGACATACCTATAAGAAAGCTCTATTTGGGTCGATAATTCTTAGTAGATTATGTACCCAACAATGTTGATTAAAAAGGATGAGTCATTTTGACGAGTCAAGCAATCACCTTATGAAGATGTCAAATTTTCATTGTGATCTTTGGTGAATTATAATCTTTTAAACATTTGGATTTTCATACAATTTCTTATTAATGATTTTTAATTTATAGTTATTTTGTGATATTTTTCTCCCTGTAATTTTTATGCTATCTTTTATCCCAATGATGGATCACAGAGTGTGACATAGTTTTTGAGTTAAATGTATTTAGCGAAAACATTTAAAAGGATAATTTTTTAGTCGAAATCATTGCATATCTAGGTTAAACACACTTTTCTCGCCACTCCATTTGCAAAACCTTTAACAAGTGTTGTACCTTATAGACCATTCATTATAGCTTTTATTTTCCCTTCTAATATAATTCCTTTCAAACATTGAATTAAATTCAATAATTACAATATGAAAAATAAATATTATTAAATAAAAAATACTTAAATACTAAATATTATTAAAGATTTTACTCAAATACTTAGAGTATTATTTTAGTTGTTTTAAAATATGTAAATTAAAACTATTTCAATTGTCTAAAATTAATAAATTAATAAATAAAAAAATTATATTTTGAATAGGTGGCAAGAAATAGAGGGCTGGTGCCATTCTAGCTCATAGGGGATGAGAAGCATGCCCTACTGCTATTAGGAGGAGAGAAAATGACATAGAAAGGAGATGCAGTGATAAGCCTTCAAAATGGATGGGCATCAATAATTTTGGTGGCTGGATGGATCTTTGTCATATGGAGGAGGGAGGTCAACAACAAGGGCATACATCTATCAAGGAATAGCTCTACGAAATTGTCAAAGAAAAGTGAGAAAAACCAAAGGGAAAGTACTCAACTTGACTTCTCTTACTTCATAAACGACTCAGATTTGTTTCCTATGTAATACTGGCAAAATATATATACGCTATTTATTTTGCATTTTCATTGGAATTGGATGGTATTCATGTTACCCATACACCCTTCATTTAAACCCTCTTTCCACCACAAAGAAATGATTACCCATAATAATAGTTTGGAAACTGCCATCTTGTGACAATGAGATTAGTGGTTATGTCATTCTCTATCTTAGTTAGAAATGTTAACCATGTTTCATCCACTATTACTGTTTGCATACAAGTCCTTCATGAATTGTATGGGTTTTTAGAAAATGTCAAATGTGACGCCACTCCAAACTCCAAGGCAAAGCTATTATTTTTTCACACTTTTTCACATCTACAATGGTCTTAGATTCCTCTCTAGCTTCATAGGGTTTATGTGTGCAATAAAATTACAATGGCATCTTTTCTTTTTGTGATTTCATTCCTAGATGATATGCTTATAAACATAGAAATTTTATTTGAATGATATATATTTTCATCAGGAAGTCAGGGGGCTAAGGAAAAAGCTAGAAAAAGGAAAAGATCACAAGAAGCATCTTGAGGCCGAAATAAGGTTTGTGGGGTTTTAAATTCCTTGTAGAAGTGTGCATCTTCTTTTTCCTATTGTTTTATGAAAAATAGCTCATCTTAGAAGCCATCTAGGTTGTTTTGATTTGCTAAAAAGGCAATCAAATGATTAAAACTATGGGCAAATATGATTAGATGTAATAGATACAAAACCCAGCGCATGTTTTAGTTTTGGCACACGAGAATGCATAAAGGCTTTTTGGCTCCACAAAGAATCTTTACCTAAGTTTAAAGGCTCTAGAGTATAAATATTTTCTCCTCAAAAATAAAGGCAAGAACATATTTGAGTTTCGCCTAATGACAAGCTTTAGATATAATATTTAGTTGATACTTACAAGAGTAAGCTTCCAGAGAATCGAAAAACACAAATAAAGTACAACTAATAGAAAAGTGAATATATCATTGCTACCCAAATAATTTTCCAACTATAAAGCATACTTAACAGTTATAGCTGGTCAAAGCAATAGATTTACAGTCCATGAAAGTTAGTATGATAGTCTGAAGAAAAACAAACTAGACACAAAACAAAAAATAGAAATTGTGATACAAAAATTGTATTTTTTTATATGTTCTTCCCTATTGTTGTATGCCATTATGAACTCATCAATGGAGGAAGCAAAATGTATGTGAGGTAATTAGACATTCCACTAGCAATTGTGATATTACTATCAAGATTCAACTATGGAGTTTTTGAGTCAAACTCTTCGACCCATGTTTCATGAGTAGTGGTTCACAAAAACCTATCTCTCATGAGAATGAATGGAAAACTTAGCACTCATTCTACCTAGGTAATTCTTACAAAAGTGAAGCAATGAGACTTCCTGGAAGTTCACCCATCCTAGTACTACTCTAGCTCAAATGCACTTAACAACCCCCTGGGAACCCTGAATATCCTCTCATATTTTGATTAAATCAAAATTTTATATGTGGAAGAGGATAGGGCAAATAGGCTTGAAAGCTCTAATGTTATGCTCATATGAGTGACAACAAGATGCTTGATGATCATAGCCACATTTCAAAAATAATTGATAGCTCTTCATGTTGCTAAAAACCTATAGAGATCATTTTGTGTACAACCCAGGATTTACTCTACAAATCATGCAATCAAGATACCTGAGAAATGGTGTCCATCAATTGTACTACATTATCTGTAGATAAGGGTGCATTCTTCTACAGGAAATCCAATCCCTAGCTAATGTGTGCATCAAATCCTCTAGTTTCTACATGAAGTCTTGGAAATTGAAGTACACAAACCAAATATGTGGAAGATATAAGTCCTAGTGGGGCTCGAGAATAGATATCACAAACTTCAATGCCTCAGCATAAGAACAAGAAAAATATTGTAAAGAAAATTATCCTAAAAAAAAATGGTAGAAAGCATACTTTTCAAACTCGGTGAGTTGTTGAGTACTCATGAGTTTATTTTCTCTATGAGCTCCCAAGGTCTGCTTGCCGATTTATTTTAGCAAGAATTTGGAAAAACTTACTGAAAATGGCCAAAAGCTTGTCAAAAGAATGGGTTAAATACTCCACAAACACTATTTTTTTTCTTTCAAAACATTATGAATATGGTATATTGCCCCTTGACCCTATTGAGGGCCTTTCCTACAAACCCCACCAAAATCATTGGATACATTTTGTAGTTCTATGCTCCATAAAATTAATGTTCTTATTTAAAAATCCATGTTTATTGAGTTGTCAATTTTTTTCCAAGTACTATCTGAGTTGGAAACTTTTGACTTGTTGAATGGTCTATGAGCCCAAGTGCACGAACTATGGTAGAAAGGATCAAAAAATTATTCAAGTGGATACCTTGAAGCTATTTCTATAAATTTCAAACAAAAGCACTGTTAAAGAGACCAGACAAAATTGTAGATTTTTCTCATGTTGCTAAGAAGATAAATCTCAGGGAAAATCATCAACCAGGAGGATAATAAAACTTGGGTATGCTACCCTCCATTTGTATGTGTGAGTGCCAATATTATTTTGTATCCATGTAGGAGTGTTGAAAACTACCCCCTGATTTGATCTTATTTTTCTTTTAGTGCCTTCTCTTGAAGTACCCTCTTTGCACGAAGGGGATGATTGAGTAATTTTCATGAAGCCCCCTTCGCGTGAAACCACTTTTTCGCTAGATTTTTTTATAAATTTCTGACTTCCTATTCATTTTCACAAATTTCTATTTGAGATTTTGTCGACCTAGGGCTAAGAGTGAACCAGTGACATCCACTACAACATTATCAGCACCTCCCGAGATTTTTCAACCTCTTTAGATTGTTAGTAGTATCAAGTACATGCATTTTTCTCATTTTTTATTATAAATTATATGTTTTATATTTATTTTCGTTAGTTATTTGTTTTAAATCATTTTTAGT
Organism: Chamaecyparis obtusa; assembly: GCA_027943335.1. Lineage (NCBI taxonomy): Eukaryota > Viridiplantae > Streptophyta > Pinopsida > Cupressales > Cupressaceae > Chamaecyparis > Chamaecyparis obtusa. The sequence goes on along the minus strand of BSBK01000814.1, from coordinate 706,508 downwards.
TTGTAGAAATGTTAGAAAATTGTAGTTAAATTTTAGAATATGTTAGAAAATGATAGTAGAATTTTAGAATACTTTAGAAAATTGTAGTAGTAGTGTTAGAAAATCATAGTAGAACTGTTAGAAAATATTAAAAACCCGTAGTATAAATGTTAGAATATGTTAGCAAATGTTAGAAAATTGTAACTTAGTATACATTAGAAAATATTAGAAAACTGTAAATTAGTATACATTAGAAAATATTAGAAAATTGTAACTTCTAGTATACATTCGAAAATATTAGAACATTATAACTTCTAGTATACATTACAAAATATTAGAAAAACGTAGTAGAATGTTAGCAAATGTTATAAAATTGTAACTTAGTATGTTAGAAAATGATAGAAAATTGTAGTAGTTTGTTAGCAAATGTTAGAAAATATTTACAAAACATTAGAAACCATAGTAGAAATGTTAGAAAATGTTAGAAAACATTAAGATATTATAGAAATTATTAAAAATATTTTTTTTAAATTGCTTTTAAAGTTAGTAAATATTAGGAATTTCTCTCTCTCTCTCTCTCTAAATTATGTACATATGTTTTAGAGTTACATGTATAAATGTTATTCATGTAGATTTAGATGTTAAAATATTATCCTAGAAGGACCGAGCATTAGTACATCCTAGTATGCTTTAAGACACTTAGAGGACCCAACTAGTAAACCTTAGGACCCTTTAGGACCCCTATTGTGACATCCAAGGACACTTTAGGACTATTAGTACACCCTAAGTTCTTTTAAGACCCCTATTGTGACAAAAATCTTTAAGAACCCTTATGATCCTTAAGACCCAGAATATGACCATTTAAGACCTAATAGGACCCCTTAAGACTTAATAAGACTGGACTTGAGACCTAATAGGACTAATATGACCTATTAAAACCAATTAGTACATCCTAGGACCCTTAAGACCTAATAAGACCACTTAGTTGACCTAATACGACCTATTAATACCAATTAGTACATCCAAGGACCCTTTAGGATGATTAGTACACTCTAGGTTCCTTTAGGACCCCTATTGTGACATAAAACTCTTTAAGAACCCTTAGGATCCTTAAGACCTAGAATATGACCACTTAAGACCTAATAGGACCCATTAAGACCTAATTTGGGACTTTAATATAACCTATTAAAACCAATTAGTACATCCTAGGACCCTTAAGACCTAATAAGACCACTTACATGACCTAATAGGACCTATTAATACTAATTAATACATCCAAGGACCCTTTAGGACTATTAGTAGACTCTAGGTTCCTTTAGGACCCCTATTGTGACATAAAACTCTTTAAGAACCCTTAGGATCCTTAAAACCTAGAATATGACCATTTAAAACCTAATAGGACCCCATAAGACCTAATTTAGGACTTTAATATAACCTATTAAAACCAATTAGTAAATCCTAGGACCCTTAAGACCTAATAAGACCACTTACTTGACCTAATAGGACTTATTAATACCAATTAGTACATCCAAGAACCCTTTAGAACTATTAGTACACCCTAGGTTCCTTTAGGACCCCTATTGTGACATAAAACTCTTTAAGAACCCTTAGGATCCTTAACACCTAGAATAGGACCATGTAAGACCTAATAGGACCCCTTAAGACTGAATAAGTCTAGACTACAGACCTAATAGGACTAATATGACTTATTAAAATCAATTATTACATCCTAGGACCCTTAAGACCTATTAAGACCGCTTACTTGACTTAATAAGACCTATTAATACCAATTAGTACATCCAAGGACCCTTCAGGACTATTAATACACTCTAGGTTCCTTTAGGACCCCTATTGTGACATAAAACTCTTTAAGAACCATTAGGATCCTTAAGACCTAGAATGTGACCACTTAAGACATAATAAGACCCCTTAAGACCTAATTTAGGACTTTAATATAACCTATTAAAATCAATTAGTATATCCTAGGACCCTTAATACCTCATAAGACCAGTTACTTGACCTAATAGGACCTATTAATACCAATTAGTACATTCAAAAACCCTTTAGGACTATTAGTACACCCTAGGTTCCTTTAGGACCCCTATTGTGACATAAAACTATTTACGAACCTTTAGGATCCTTAAGACCTAGAATAGGACAACTTAAGACCTAATAGGACCCCTTAAGACTTAATAAGACTAGACTTAAGACCTAATAGGACTAATATGACTTATTAAAATCAATTAGTACATCTTAGGACCCTTAAGACCTAATAAGACCACTTACTTGATCTAATAGGACCTATTATGACCAATTAGAACATCCAAGGACCCTTTAGGACTATTAGTACACTCTAGGTTCTTTTAGGACCCCTATTGTGACATAAAACTCTTTAAGAACCCTTAGGATCCTTAAGACCTAGAATATGACCACTTAAGACCTAATAGAACCTCTTAAGACCTAATTTAGGATTTTAATATAACCTATTAAAACCAATTAGTATATCCTAGGACCCTTAAGACCTAATAAGACCACTTACTTGACCTAATAGGACCTATTAATACCAATTAGTACATCAAGGAACCCGCTAGGACTATTAGTACACCCTAGGTTCTTTTAGGACCCCTATTATGACATAAAACTCTTTAAGAATCCTTAAGATCCTTAAGACCTAGAATAGGACCACTTAAGACCTAATAGGACATCTTAAGACTTAATAAGAGGGTATTTGAAAGATCATGAGGGGCCAAACTATGCCCTTAAGTGGCAATGAAAAATTAGCAAATCAAGGTTAGTCAACTTGACGTGAAAATTTTCAACTAGCTATCAACCTAATATCAAAAAGTTGTAAGAATAGAATCTGTAGAAAATTGAATGTAGATTCTAAACTACTAGGCCTTTTTTTTAAAAAAGTTAGTATGATTGGTGAAAAGTATAGATTTCAATGCAGTAGTACAATTTTTTTTGGAAAAAACTAAGAAGTAGGTGTATGTCTAACCACCTTAATCATAATCAAATGATAATATCTTATTATAAGATTTTATATATAAGTAGTAGACTCATGCTCGAATCTAACACATTTTTTTTCTAATTTTATTCCAAAAAAGTAATTAATAATGAATTTTCTGCTACAATGTTTTATGAATAAAAAACTCTCGTGTCTGACCACCTTAACTCGTTCAAAACTTTACCAAATTCAAAAAAAAAAAAATTCCTTATAGTAAGCGAAGCATAGAATGTGACACATTTTTTGGATTTCAAAAATGTTATATCGTCTGAAAATTATAGTCATTTTTCAATTAGTATATAAATCAGCACTTTAGAGGTAACTCAATTAGAAAATAACTAATAATTACTTACCAAATTCAAAATTTGACAGCAATTATATCGATAGAAAGCTGATAATCTCCTTAAGATACCCTTTTCATTTCATCAAATTCAGGTGAAAAAAAATTCATCAGCTACATGATCGAAGTCTAAAACTCAGAGAAACAGGGGGGAAACATGTTTTTGAGACATTTCAATAGTTGACCATGTAGGTTTGGTGCACAAAGCAATACCGAGCCTACTCGGGTACTCGATATTTTCATGTACCCAATATTTTTGGGTACCTGAAAATGTCGCTAGAATTTTGATTTTTCACTTTTCCCTCCCATTTCTCCATCCTTCATATGATATATTATATATCAAAAACTATATATTAGATATATATTAGATTATATATTATATATATTAAATATTATATAATATCAATTATATATTAAATATTATATAATATACATTTTACATTAAATATTATTTAATATACTATATTAAATATTATATATTAAAGATTATATAATATACATTTTACATTAAATATTATTTAATATATATTAATATTAACTGTTACATTATATCATATATTATATATTATTTTATATGTATTTTACAATTATGTACAAAAGGTTGGAAGATTGCAAAAAAATCATGGATGGCCATTGAAAGAAGCAAAGGAAATCAATCAGCCATTTAAAAAATTCATGGGCGGCCATTAAGGAAGAGAGAGAGTGAGAAGATGGTGAGGGCTAAGAGAGGAAGAGAGAGAGTGAGAAGGTGAGAAGGATAGGGAGAGAGAGAGAGAGAGAGAGAGAGAGAGGGATGGGGAGAGAGTAGTAGAGAGAGATAAGGGGAAGGGGAGAGAGTAGGAGAGAGAGAGAGAGAAGGGGAAGGAGAGAGAGAGAGAGAGAGAGAGAGAGAGAGAGAGAGAGAGAGAAGGGGAAGGGGAGAGAGTAGGTTTGAAGTAAGACTAAGATTGAACTTATCAGCTCAAAAATATTACTGTGTTGTACTTTTGATTAACATCCAATGATTGGATGTGAAATTCACAAATTTGATTATATTACCACTAGTTCTATTTCAAATTCTAGAAAAAATAGATATTTGACATATGTTCATAAATTTTAGTCAACACCATTTTAAAATAACACATCTGTTTATTTTTACACATTGAGAATATCATCAATAGGAATTGAACTGAAATTGACATAGGTCATAGGAAATAAATGCCCCGACTATTTGTTGTCTTCTGCATTTCGAGTTTCTTATTACAATCAAGAGAAGAATATTACTTTCCAAATGGTTTTGGATAGTAACATTTGTACTTCCTCTTCACAAATATTTCTTCCCTCATCTTGGTGCCTATTGATACCGACAAAGTGAATCTAGGCATTTCTGCCATGTAATGGGAGAAAAATGGTTTCCTAATTGATGTGTCTAAATAATACATGCAAGAACCTTTTCTTTTATATTGCTCACTAACCCTTTACAACAGAAAATGTTTACAAAAACTAGCATGTACTTGCATGAGGACATTATATATTATAGAAATCCCACACAAAAGTAGCTGGCAAGCCGCTCAAAAAGCAGTAACTGATAGCAAGTGGGATAATGCAGATGATTTAATAAACCACTATCTTCTTTACTCAAGCATCATCTAGTTCATCTGCTCAACTGGGGAATGTTTGGGAACAGACAGTATCCATTTAAACTCAAGTCTCTGGAAGCAATTATATTTGTCAGTGGAGGAGATACACCCATTGGCTCTGCAATAACTTTATGCTCAATGGAATTTCCATTTCTCTTCAATTGGGATACTCTTTCCAAAATTGCATCTACCCTTTTACCAATTTGGGAAATCAATGGGTCTATTTGTGGACCTCCAAGGAGTTGGTCACCTAAACAAGAACCTTGAGATGAATTAGGAACTTCTCTACAAAAGAGATCAGTACCTTGAGAAGCTCTCCACTTGTCAGCTAAATTAAAACCTTGGACCATAGATGGATGTCCTTTGTTGTAAAATGAGGAGTGAGACTACCTTGCCAAAGGTGGCAATGAACTTACATTTGAGAGATAATGCCCAACATGAGTAACCTGGTTTCCCAAGTCCCATAAATGCAAGGCCATTGACGAATAGGCATTTCTAATAGGAATATTTGTGGTGCTAGAATGAAGTGCATGACCAAATTCTTTTCCTGCTAACGAACCAATTTGAGGCTTCATTTCACATTTCTCTGTGGATAATTCCATAGCACTTATTACTTCTCTATCTGAATTTTTTGTGTCAATGTACATGTGCACTAAAGAGATTATGTCACTACTTGAGCTACTAGCAGATGGTGAGTACTCATCATCATCATCTGACATAGGCTCACAGGCATATTTTACTTCTTTCCTTTTCTACTTTCCCCTTCTTAGCTCTTGCTCCTTATCTGTAACTTCTATCATGGGTCCAAGAAGCTCTTCCCACTCTTACCCATTAATATGCAAATATTTTTGTCTATAACAGTATTTTCTGCATTTACTATGATATTGATCTGATTTGATGCACCTTCGCTATTTGATCCATACTTCCCTTTCATTTCACTTACTTTGCTCATTTTGCACATCATAGGCTCGGATTTGACAGTGGGTATGACCTTGGTACTGCCAGTGTTAATGATAAATTTTACCTTTTAGCTATTAATTTTTTGTCATTTTTCCTGTATGATGCTTTTGTATACGAATTGTGGATATTCGTTGGGAAACTTTTCATTTTTTCCTGTAGGATGCCTATGTATACAAATTTTGGAGAATCTCTGTTAAAGAGTAGGTAAGGATGGCTAAGTTGAGTACAACAGAGAGGGAGAGGACTAAATTGAGATAGCGGAGGCAGAGAGTGATAATGACAAAAATATTTCAGGGCTTGCGAAAATATGGAAATTATAATATTCCTAACGCGTGATAAGGCGTACTAGGACCCCTAGGAAGTCCCCAGGACCCCTTTTGACATATTTGAATGCTCAAGTGTGTCTGAAGGGATCATAGGACCCCTTAAGACACACTTAAAGGTTCTAATGTGTCCATAGGGGTCATGGGGACTTCCGGGGGGTCCTAACGAGTGATAAGGCATACTAGGACCCCTAGGAAGTCCCCATAACCCCTTTTGACACATTTGAACACTCAAGTGTGTTCAAAGGGGTTGTAGGACCCCTTAAAACATACTTGAGCATTCCAATGTGTCCATAGGGGTTATGAGGACTTCCTAGGGGTCCTAATGCGTGATAAGGCATACTAGGACCCCTAGGAAGTCCCCATGACCCTTTTTGACACATTTGAACACTCAAGTGTGTATGAAGGGGTTGTAGGACCCCTTAGGACACACTTGAGCATTCCAATGTGTCTAAAGGGATCATGGGGACTTCCTAGGGGTCCTAACGCGTGATAAGGCGTACTAGGAGCCCTAGAAAGTACCTAGACAATGTACCTTAAATGTTCTTACATCAATTTTTATGCCACTATTAGTTTTAGAACAAATGATGAGCGTACAGTGGTTGTACATCTATGTGAAATTTCTTTTCGAGAGTTAAAAAATCAATTGATTGTATTCAATCGAGGGGAAGCCCGTTGACATCAACTTATTCAATATAGTCAGACCATTGAAATTACAAGGAGTCTGTAGAAAAATCCCATGCTGGATACTTTCAAGAGGACTTGGGCTGAAACTGTCTGTCATCAAATCAACTGTGTAGGTATTTTTTTTAATACATTATATATATATATATATATATATATATATATATATATATATATATATATATATATATATATATATATATATATATATATATATATATATATATATATATATATATATATATATATATATATATATCTATATATGTATGTATGTATATATATGGGTATGTGCAAGAAGATGAGGGGCCAAAAAGTGGCGACGTGAAAAATATTCACTTTTCACTCGTCCAAAAGCGCATGAAAGCACTTGTTGACTTTTTAGTAGGCCTGGGTGTCAGTACACCTGGGCAAGCCTGCCACCAAAGCACATTCCTAATCGGGTACCCAAAAATATCGGGTACCCGATATTTTTGGGTACCCAATAACTGTGGCATATATCCCGCACCCGCGAGCCCTATTCTTCATTTCCTAGCGCAATTTTATCATTTTCTAGCCGCGGTTTTCTATACCTGATATATTTTCAGATACCTAATATTCGAAACGTCAAATTTGACTTCAAGCATATTTGGTAAGTAGTTAATTGTATATTTTTATTAATTTATTTCATTTTCATTGTAAATGTAGTGTTTTTTTTTTAAATAGAGTTTTGTATTTATATTTGTAATAATATTTGAAACTTAGATTTGTTTTTTATTTAATCAGGCATGGCTGACAACAATGAAGAAAATAACCCTCCAAATAACAATCCCGAAAACAATCCCCCATATCTAAACCCTAAATCTTTACAAGATTTGATAGAAGAAAATTTGAACATAATACGAGGTTTCCAAAACATGTATCAAAATATACCTACATTAGCTCCCATGCTTACCACACTAAATACAATTGTTGGAAATATTGACACACTCACATAGCAACATAATGCTGCTCTTCATTGGCGTGATGATATGCATGACCAATTTGATGATAGGCTTGACCATGATGGGATTGCAGCCCTTAATATAACTAAGGAAGATATAGCTGCCCCTTTTGTCAATCCTAAAACTGGAATACCAGTTGACCCCAAAAAGCACAAATTATCAATAAAATGGTGCACAAATGAAGCAATGCGCACAAACTTTTGGGATTGCTGGTGGATGGTTTTTGATAAACCACCACATAGCAATTTGGAGGTCCCATTTTATTTCCTTAAAAAATTATATGCTGAGTTTGTGCTTAGTCAAAATGTTGATTATTGGAGTATGAGGCCCAACATGGGTGTAGGCAGAGGAGCTCCTCAGACTAGGCCATCTTCCCAGCCCCGAAAGGCCACTACCTTTGTCCCCCCCACTGATGTTGCACCCCCTCCTTCAGTGCAGCATCTTGATATCATTAGAGAGGCTATTGAACAGACTATTAGGGAAATTCATTTACTGAGTGATCAGTTGATCACACAGACTAGGTCAGTGTTGCCTCCTGTGGATGCTACTGGCACATCGACATCTCATCGGAGTTCACATGTATGCAAGCCCCATATGTGCATTATGTGCAGGCATATGTGCCTCAGATTGCTTATTGATTCTGATATATATTAGTTTCATGATATTGATGAGGGAGATATAGGAGAGGCTACTGCAAAGGCTGCAACACCTCATGGAGCATCTACATCTCATGAGAGTGCTCAGGAGGTGCACGTAGAGCCATTGACTCCTATTGATACGGTAAGAGTAAACATTATAAATAAATTTTTCACATGACTTATTTAATTTTAAAATAATTTATTTATTTAGATTAGTTTTAATGATTGCATGCACTTATGTATATATATTTTTTCCATTTATGTTCAGTCGATGACACATGAGGAGGTGAGACAGGTGGATGATTCCACACTTTCAGCCATTTCATTTGGCCTTGATGACTATACGGTATATTATAAATTATGAACCCATTAGTTTTTTTTTATATCATTTGGTGTACATGCTTAAATCTCTATCAATTAGACCAATAAAATTCATACATTTACTAATATATATTGTCATCTTATTGTGTTCTTGCAAGCTACAACCAATGTCAGTGGGGGGCATGAGGGGGTTCCTTCATCAAGTGTCGACAAAGGAAAGGTAGTTAATTGTTTAAGATTAATTATGCATGCATATGTATGCCACGTGTGTGTAGTAATAAATATTTTACTTGCACTTTATTGTATAGGGTGTGGCTATTGATGATGTCCCGACACCGGTTCAGTGGCATAGGGTTATAGGCTTCTCGATTTGGAGTGATAGCCTGATTGTACGTAGACTTTTACATATTGTTATTTGTATTTTGTAACTAGGGTTGCTATGATGAAGTACATTGATATATAATTGACAATCTTTTTACTCTCATAGGTTACTCCGACTGTGAGGGAGGTCCCACGAGAATCCTTCATTTCTTTGTTGACCTAGCCCACTATTCCAAAGGAGGGATCACCAGATGTAAGTTTTAATTTTAGTTCAATCAATTTGTAATTTTATTATGCTATCATCCTATTTTGTAGATTTATTACTCTATGTTGCACCAGTCTACTAATCTCATTATTGCAAATATATATTTATAGGTCAGAGTTGGTATTGTTGGCATGGTCCCTTCGCTACCCAGGACTTATGTTAGGACACCTGATCGTGGTAGGTGATCAAGAGACCAGGTACAAATTTATTTGTATTCAGTTATAATTTTAATTAAATTAGTGTTTGAAAATTATGAATTATATATATATATATACTATATATATATATATATATATATATATATATATATATATATATATATATATATATATATATATATATATATATATATATATATATATATATATATATATATATATATATATATATATATATATATATATATATATATATATATATATATATATATATATATATATATATATATATATATATATATATATGTACAAATCATATAAAGTAAGCAATCTAACTTTGGTTTGAACTCATTTTTTATGCAGGATCAATCAAAGCCCAACACTTCTTCAAAGAGGCTACATTTTGATGATCCCCCTACAACATAGGATGCAGTTTTAGTTTTGTGGTCATTTAGAGATGACACTTGGCACATTTTGAGATGGCATATATGCCACATTGTACACCTTAAAACATTGATTTTGTAGACATTTTGAAATGGCATGTGCAATATTTGTATATGGACATACTTTTGATACATTTGATACATATATAGAACATATTCATTTATATGTTATATTTGCGTCATCTTTTGTATATACATATTTATTATTCATGTTTGTGGAATTGAATGGTGAAGTTATATCTTGACTATGATTATCATTATGATTTAAATTATATCTTGTTGAAGTTACATTTGTTTTTCTTTACTCTGGAATACCTTGTTCATGGAGCTTATTATGTTTGAGGTTTAACTTCTTGTTGGTGAACAGATTTGTCTTTGAAAGAAATGCTTACAAAATGACCTTTAAAGCCCAAACAAAAAGACTCAACCAACACCAACAGTTGGGTCACTTTGCTATTGAGAAGCATACGCGCCCTTTCAATTATCCGAGTACAACTCCCCATGCAGGATTTACAATGAATCAACTAAACTATAAATGATAATGATATTAACCTGAAAGCAATAAAGGCTTACAAACATCTATTCATAAACACGAGATAGACGCGAAGGGACTAATTTACTAAATAGTGCCATCTGGATCTTATTGCAACACAAGTGTTAATGCGTCTGTGTTTTGATTGGACGCTTGGTGCTATAACTAGAGCATGTCATTTCTGGCTCTCCACAAACATACCACTTCATGCAAGTGACACCAATAAATATTTTGTCGAAGCCATCATACTTATGTATTTTGGGATTCAATTGCGAGCACGTCCTCCTCAATTTTCACACCTTGTGAACTTGAAGCCAACATCTCTGAATCATGACTAATGTCAACACAAAGAACTGCATTATCATGCGTCATGAAGGCATCATCAACTTGGTATTGAAAATCTCTCTTGAGTTTCCCACTGATATAGTCCTAGTCCTCTATGAATCCAACAACCGAAAAGATCGCTGCCCAATCATGCTTAGTGCACCTTGGGGTCACTTGGGTCGAGCATGGTCGTGAGCATTTTCATGACTCTATGGGTAGAATGGGGTTGTCACTGGTGTTTACCTGGCACACTAGAGCTGATGGAGTAGATGGTTCGATTCCAGGTCGGACGGTTTGAAAGATACGATGCTGAGCCACTTTCAACTGACCCTCACTGCAAGTTTTGGCATCGACTGAGATCGCCTTGCCAAATGCAAATGAAGTCGAATCACCCAAAATTGAGAGAGGTTATTATAGACCTCAAAAACATGATCCTGTAGCACCTAACAGTTTGTCGATAGCTCTCACGAGGTCTGAGATACGAGCCCTAGAAGATCACTACCCAATCATGCTTAGTGCACCTTGGGGTCACTTGGGTCGAGCGTGGTCGTGAGCATTTTCATGACTCTGTGGGTAGAATGGAGTTGTCACTGGCGTTTACCCAGCCAACTAGACCCGATGGAGTAGACGGTTCGATGCTAGGTCAGATGGTTTGAAAGATACGTTGCTGAGCCACTTTCAACTGACCCTCACTACAAGTTTTGGCATCGACTGAGATCGCCTTTCCAAATGCAAATGAAGTCAAATCACCCAAAATTGAGAGAGGTTATTGTAGACCTCAAAAACATGATCCCGTAGCACCTGACAGTTTGTCGATAGCTCTCACGAGGTCTGAGATACGAGCCCCAAAAGATCACTACCCAATCGTGCTTAGTGCACCTTGGGGTCACTTGGGTCGAGCGTGGTCGCGAGCGTTTTCATGACTTTGTGGGTAGAATGGGGTTGTCACTAGCATTTACCCAGCCAACTGGAGCCAATGGAGTAGACGATTCAATGCCAGATTGGACGGTTTGAAAGATACACTACTGAGCCACTTTCAACTGACCCTCACTACAAGTTTTGGCATCAACTGAGATCGCCTTGCCAAATGCAAACGAAGTCGAATCACCAAAAATTAAGAGAGGTTATTGTAGACCTCAAAAACATGATCCCATAGCACCTAATATTTTTTTGATATCTCTCACGAGGTCCGAGATATGAGCCCCAGAAGATCACTGCCCAATCATGCTTAGTGCACCTTGGGGTCACTTGGGTCGAGCGTGGTCGCGAGCGTTTCCGTGACTCTGTGGGTAGAATGGGGTTGTCACTAGCATTTACCTAGCCAATCGGAGCTAATGGAGTAGACAGTTGGATGCTAGGTCAAATGGTTTGAAAGATTCACTGCTCAGCCACTTTCAACTGACCCTCACTACGAGTTTTGGCATCGACTGAGATCGCCTTACCAAATGCAAATGAAGTCAAATTGCCCAAAATTGAGAGAGGTTATTGTAGAACTCAAAAACATGATCTTGTAGCACCTAGTAGTTTGTCAATATCTCTCACGAGGTCTGAGATACGAGCCCCAGAAGATCGCTGCCCAATCATGCTTAGTGCACCTTGGGGTCACTTGGGACGAGCGTGGTCGCGAGCATTTTCATGACTCTGTGGGTAGAATGGGGTTTTCACTGGTGTTTACCCAGCCAACCGGAGCTGATGGAGTAGATGGTTTGATGCCAGGTTAGACGGTTTGAAAGATACGCTGCTGAGCCACTTTCAACTGACCCTCACTACAAGTTTTGGCATCGACAAAGATCGCCTTTCCAAATGCAAATGAAGTCGAATCGCCCAAAACTAAGAGAGGTTATTGTAGACCTCAAAAACATGATCTCGTAGTACCTAATATTTTGTCGATAGCTGTCACAAGGTCTGAGATACGAGCCCCAAAAGATCGCTGCCCAATCGTGCTTAGTGCACCTTGGGGTCACTTGGGTCGAGCGTGGTCACGAGCATTTTTGTGACTGTGTGGGTAGAATGGGGTTGTCACTGGTGTTTACCCAGCCAACCAGAGCTGATGGAGTAGATGGTTCAATGCCAGGTCAGATGGTTTGAAAGATACGCTACTGAGCCACTTTCAACTGACCCTCACTGCAAGTTTTGGCATCGATTGAGATCGCCTTGCCAAATGCAAACGAAGTTGAATCGCCCAAAACTAAGAGAGGTTATTGTAGACATTAAAAACATGATCTTGTAGCACCTAATAGTTTGTCAATAGCTCTCACAAGGTCTGAGATACGAGCCCTAGAAGATCACTGCCCAATCGTGCTTAGTGCACTTTGGGGTCACTTGGGTTGAGAGTGGTCGCGAGCATTTTCGTGACTCTGTGGGTAGAATGGGGTTGTCACTAGTGTTTACCCAGCCAACCGGACCTAATGGAGTAGATGGTTCAATACCAAGTTAGACGGTTTGAAAGATACGCTGCTGAGCCACTTTCAACTGACCCTCACTGCAAGTTTTGGCATCGACTGAGATTGCCTTGCCAAATGCAAACAAAGTCAAATTGCCCAAAACCTAGAGAGGTTATTGTAGACCTCAAAAACATGATCCTGTAGTGCCTAATAGTTTGTCGATAGCTCTCATGAGGTCTAAGATACGAGCCCTAGAAGATTGCTACCTAATCGTGCTTAGTGCACCTTGGGGTCACTTGGGTCGAGCGTGGTCGCGAGCATTTTCGTGACTCTGTGGGTAGAATGGGGTTGTCACTGGCATTTACCTAGCCAATCAAAGCTGATGGAGTAGATGGTTCGATGCCAGGTCGAACGGTTTGAAAGATACGCTGCTGAACCACTTTCAACTGACCCTCACTACAAGTTTTGGCATCAACTGAGATTGCCTTGCCAAATGCAAACAAATTTGAATCACCCAAAACTAAGAGAGGTTATTGTAGACCTCAAAAACATGATCCCGTAGCACCTAACATTTTGTCAATAGCTCTCATGAGGTCTGAGATACGAGCCCCAGAAGATCGCTGCCCAATCGTGCTTAGTGCACCTTGGGGTCACTTGGGTCGAGCGTGGTCGCGAGCATTTTCGTGACTCTGTGGGTAGAATGGGGTTGTCACTAGCATTTACCTAGCCAATCAGAGCTGATGGAGTAGACGGTTCGATGCCTGGTCAGATGGTTTGAAATATACGCTGCTGAGGCACTTTCAACTGACCCTCACTACAAGTTTTGGCATCGACTAAGATTGCCTTGCCAAATGCAAATGAAGTCGAATCACCCAAAACTGAGAGAGGTTATTGTAGACCTTGAAAACATGATCTCATAGCACTTGACAGTTTGTTGATAGCTCTCATGAGGTCTGAGATATGAGCCCTAGAAGATCGCTGCCCAATCATGCTTAGTGCACCTTGGGGTCACTTTGGTCGAGCGTGGTCGTGAGTGTTTTCGTGACTCTATGGGTAGAATGGGGTTGTCACTGGCATTTACTTGGCCAACTGGAGCTGATGGAGTAGACGGTTCGATGCTAGGTTAGATGGTTTGAAAGATACGCTGCTGAGCCACTTTCAACTCACCCTCACTGCAAGTTTTGGCATCGACTGAGATTGCCTTGCCAAATACAAATGAAGTCGAATTGCCCAAAACTGAGAGAGTTTATTGTAGATCTTGAAAACATGATCCTGTAGCACCTGATAGTTTGTCAATACCTCTCACGAGGTCTGAGATACAAGCCGCTTTCAACTGACTGTTAGTGGTATGTTTGAAATTTGAACTATGAAATTAATCATGATTAAGCTTGTTAAACTTGATAAAAAATGATATCCTTAAAGCATTACAAACAACAATCAAACATGTAAGAATTCAAACCATGAAAATGACATAAGTATATGACATGTAAGATCTCTTCTTGGCACTATTGGCCACCCATACATGATTTTGGTCATAAGTCCTTATGAAGAGTTTTAGGACATTTAAATTTTAAATCAAATTGATTGTTACAAATTGCCATTATAGGCTTCAAAAGATCTCAATTAACCATTAAGGATCCTTTTGTCCTTCTATCTCTAATTGGATCCGTTGTGACCATAAGCGTCTTCATAGGTGCTCCTGCACAAGTTACATTCCACATACAAAACCAAGTTTATTGACTCAAAATACAATCTAAGAAAGGTCAAATTAATGTATTGAAATTAAGCTTAACAAACTTAGAAAATAATGCACTAAGTTAACTTATTACCTAGTCAAGTGTTCCTAAAGGGTCATCTCTTTGCTTCAGGGTCTCCAATAGTGCTTCATGATCAATAGTAGTAATAGTCCAAAGTTCTTTTGTTTTTGGTCTTCCTTGATGCTTTGACAACTTGACATTTGTTGCTATAACAAGGTGTGAATACATAAGAATAGTCTTGTGCTTCTCATAGTCTTCAAATGCGGGAACTCCATTCTTTCTAATCATGTATGTTTGCAGCCATGTTCCCGCAACAACAACTGAACCAGTAGGATATGTGAACCCATCACCATCTGTCATCGGTTGTACAAGCTTTTGTTTACCTTGTACACAACGTGCTAACCAATAATCTGACCTCTCATCATTCCCCTGCGGTGCAAACAATGCAAAAACATCTCCTGGCTTCAAAAGATCTGAAAGATGGTCATAGTCAACTAAAGTGTCCATGTCATCATTTCTTATAGAGTGTCAAAGATAAAGGAGTCAGATACTGTGGAACCCATGTATCCACCCACTCACTTGACTCACAATGATCCCAATCATACTGAAAACACATGGGGCAAAAACAAGCCAACTCTCGTGTCCAAATGGTCCATGTACTACTATTGGAGCTTCAGAATGAATGCATTTTTGAAGAGTCTTTCACTTTTTGACAATCCAATCTATCTCATATAGTTCCGTCCTCAACCAACCAAAAGAATCTATGCACTATAGAATCAAGAGTCCCCCCTGTGACAATGCTAAAGTACAAAAATCAATAATAGAATGAGCATCAAGAAGTACAGCACCTGAAATCCTCAATTGCTCATTAACTAGAGCTCTCTTGACACACGCACCTGCTCCGTCATGCTCCCCTTTCCCATCCCCTGACTCAAAAAAACTCCAAATATGAGGTACACCTCTCTCCACATGCATTCTACACAACCAATAAAACATTCTGGCATTCTTAAATTGACCAGTACAATTATCTGACCAAATGAGATGCCTATCCATAGCAATACCATTTTCCTGAAAGAAGTCAAAATAGTTCTGGAAACAATGTTGAACAAACTCATGAGAGTGAGACCTATTGTCGCTCATATAAAAATGGCACTCTCTGATTATCTTTCACTCATCTTTTGTGCTATCAGGGGAATGTCTATATGTGATGTGTACAAAAATAGCAAGCTGAATCGAATTGTAATATTGAGCTTGAGTCTCATTTTGGGGCTGCAATGTATAGTTCTCCGCAAAGTCTACAATGGATATAATAGTTCCAATGGGGAAAGTGTCCTTAAATGTCCTCAATTGTTGATCCAACCATTGAGACCTGTGACTATACCTTGCATACTTGTAAAAAAGATTTTTCTTGAAATCTAAGATGAAATCAGCAACATTGTATTCTTTTGCAACTAACTCACATCTAGAGCCTTCACCTCCACTCTTCAATGTATATTTCACTATTTCATATACCTTTTTTTGGACGAGTGTCTTTCCAAAATTGTGTTCCAAACCCTCATGAAAAAATGTTCTAAACTTGGACAAGCCACCACATTCTGAGCACTTGGCATTTAAGCAATTTTTTTTATAAAATAAACAACCATCATCTCTATGACATAAAAATTGATCTAGAAAGTCTCTTGATGATTTGGGAAGACCAATTGCACCACAATCCTCTAGCATTTCATTAGTATGCAATTTAGAATGAATGGACCGTAATAATTCATGATGCATTGAAAACTCAACATGATATTTGCAACAACATGTATTTCGAATCTTAAGGGGTACACAATAAAATGGCTTCACGGATTCAAAATACCTTTGTGATATTTTCAATGTTGGATGTGTCTCACAAAATTTTTTATACAACATTGTTTGACTTACCTCCACATAATGTTTAGGATGTGGAGTGCGGTCTTGATTGCCAACTCTCAACTTCAAGACATCCTTCACATCTGGTGACACTCTTGAGTTACCATCCCAAAATTGTTGAATTTCATCCTTGACAACGTCTATTAGCTTCTTATCGAAACGTGGAAGTCTCCCACCATAAGCCCATGTATCAATTTGAAGCGAATCATCAAGTCTTTCTCTTCTTGTAAGTGCTCTACCCAAAGTTTTACGGTCTATATTGAAGTCAACACAAGTTTTTCTCATCAAACAAGCCTTTCTCAACTGATGACTTACTAAGGAGGTTGTAATAATCCTCCGAGCAACTCTCTTGTCTTTTTCTCTGCTAGTCTTCCCAATGTTATTGAGAGCATTGAAAAGATTTTTCACAACAATGGCATTTCTCTCCATTTTTTTGTTCATGTGAATCTTCAATTTCACAAGCACAGGTCTCATCTTTTGCATCTTTAACAACTGCACAAAAATTTGACATTTCTCAACCAATGTCTTGTTTTGGAAAAATTGATCATAAAGTCTTGAAGCCCACAACCTAACGGTTCTATGTGACCTCTTTCCTTCCCAATTATTCATACTGTTCTCCTCAATTTCAATTAACCATTTAGGTGTTTTTGAAAGCCCCGAATTTGAAGATTGATTATCTTTATTACAAGGGACTTCATTTCGCATATAATTTGGAGATGTATAACATTCATGTCATTCTTGTGCAACATTTTCATTCCCAAAGTCTACATTTTCAATCTCCATCTGTGCATTTTCAAATTGAACATCCTCTTCACTTACAACTACATTTACGAGGTCACCTTGATTAATGGTTAACATACCTTCTCTCCTTCTTCGGTGATTTTTCTTATCTTTTTCCCTATATGCCTGAATTTCATCATCTGTCAGCTTCCTCTTATGTTTAGCCTTTCAACGACTGGTGCTTCCCATGGTGAAACCACAAGTCGACAAAAATCAAATAATGGGCCCCAAATCACATTTTTTGTTTTGCAACGCGTGAAAAAAGTATAAAATCCCATGATTGTCTGCTCTATGGGGACAGGGAATATCATCAAATATTGCCTGGCAAAAATTGGGTACCCAAAAATATCGGGTACCCGATATTCCCTGACTGATGAAAAAATGGCAGGAGCAAATGAAAACAATTGAACTTTTACATATATTTATGTATATAATATATATAAAAAAGAGGCATATGATATATATAATGTATATTATATATGTACTAATGTGGCTGGCTAAATCTTTGTATTAAATGTGCCTTTTACAGGCATCGTAAACCCTAGCTATGCAAAAATGGACACTTTGAAGAATAGTTCACTGGAGGCAGAGAGAGACTCCCTAGGGGTCCTAACGCATGATAAGGGGTCATGGGGACTCCCTAGGGGTCACGATGTGTCAAAAGGGGTCATGATGATTCCCTAGGGGTCCTAGTATGCTTTATCATGCATTAGGACACCTAGGGAGTCACCGTGACCCCTTTTGACACATTGGAATGCTCAAGTGTGTCATAAGGGGTCCTAGTATGCCTTATCACATGTTAGGACCTCTAGGGAGTCCCTATGACCCCTTTTGAAACATTAAAATGCTCAAGTGTGTCTTAAAGGGTCCTACGACCCCTTATAAAACACTAGAGCATTCCAATGTGTCAAAAGAGGTCATGATGATTCCCTAAGGGTCCTAGTATGCTTTATCACACGTTAGGACCCCTTAAGGCACACTTGAGCATTCCAATGTGTGAAAAGGGGTCACGGGGACTCCCTAGGTGTCCTAACATGTGATAAAGCATACTAGAACCCCTAAGGAGTCCCCGTGACCCCTTTTCACACATTGGAATGCTCAAGTGTGTCTTAAGGGGTCCTACGACGCCTTAAGGCACACTTGAGCATTCCAATGTGTCAAAAGGGGTCACGGGGACTCCCTAGCTATCCTAGGACCCCTAGGGAATCATCGTGACCCCTTTTGACACATTGGAATGCTCTAGTGTGTCATAAGGGGTCCTACAACCCCTTAAGACACACTAGAGCATTCCAATGTGTCAAAAGGGGTCACGGGAACTCCCTAGGTCTCCTAACACATGATAAAGTGTACTATGACCCCTAGGGAATCATCATGACCCCTTTTGACACATTGGAATGCTCTAGTGTGTCATAAGGGGTCGTAGGACCCCTTAAGACACACTTGAGCATTCCAATGTGTCAAAAGGGGTCACGATGACTCCCTAGGGGTCCTAGTATGCCTTATCACATGTTAGGAACCCTAGGGAGTCAAAAGGACCCCTTAAGACACACTTGAGCATTTTAATGTGTCAAAAGGGGTCAGGGGGACCCCCTAGGGGTCCTAGTACGCGTTAGGACCCCTAGGGAGTCCTCTTGACCCCTTTTGACCCCTAGGGAGTCCTAATGCATTCCAAAGGGTCACGGTTCCATAGAAGTTTCATTTCAAACCCTAATGACCACTTAACATGCCTACTAACCCCATTTCGACATGTGGTCTCCCGAGAGCTCCCCATGGACCCTTTTTGCGTTCTACTAAAAAAAAGTCATCCAAATTTGGTACATAGATCTTCTGACATGTCTTAATGAATTTGAAATGGTCACCATTCAATAGAAGTTTCATTTAGAACCCTAATAACCCCTTAACAGGCATACACACCATGATTCGACATGTGGTCTCCCGAGACCACCCCATGGACCCCTTTTGATTTCTACTAGAAAAATGTCATCCAAATTTGGTACGTAGGTCCTCTAACATGTCTTAGTTCATTCCAAAGGGTCACCATTCTATTGAAGTCACATTTGGAACCCTAATGACCCCTTAACGAGCCTACCGACCCTGATTCGACATGTGGTCTCCTCAGAGAACCCCATGGACTCTTTTTGAGTTCTACTAGGAAAAAGTCATACAAATTTGGTACATAGGTCCTCTAACATGTCCTAATGTGTTCCAAAGGGTCACCATTCCATCCAAGTTGCATTTGTAACCCTAATGACCCCTTAATAGGCCTACCGACCTCGATTCGACATGTGGTCTCCCAAGACCACCCCATGGACCCCTTTTAAGTTCTACTTGGCAAAAGACATCCATATTTGGTACATAGGGTCATCATTCCATCAAAGTTTCATTTCTAACCCTAATGACCCTTTGATAGGCCTACCGACCCCAATACGACATGAAGTATCCCGAGAGCACCCCATGGACCCCTTTCGCGTTCTACTAGGAAAAAGTCATCCAAATTTGGTATGTAGGTGCTCTGATATGTTCTAATGTGTTAGAAAGGGTCACCATTCCATTGAAGTTGCATTTAAAACCCTAATGACCCCTCAACAGACCTACGGACCCCATTTCTACACGTGGTCTCCCGAGAGCAGCCCATGGAACACTTTTGAGTTCTACTAGGAAAAAGTCATCCAAATTTGCTATGTAAGTCCTCTAACATGATCTAATGCATTCCAAAGGGTCACCATTCCATCGAAGTTGCATTTTCAACCCTATTGACCCCTTAACAGGCCTACCGACCCCGAGTCCCAATGACCCCTTTTCACACATTGGAATGCACAAGTGTGTCTTAAGGGGTCCTACAACCCCTTAAGGAACACTTGAGTGTTCCAATGTGTCAAAAGGGGTCACGGGGACTCCCTAGGGGTCGTAACGTGTGATAAAGCATACTACAACCCCTAGGGAGTCATCGTGACCCCTTTTGACACATTGCAACGCTCAAGTGTGTCTTAAGCGGTCCTTTGACCCCTTAAGACACACTTGAGCATTGCAATGTGTCAAAAGGGGTCACGGGGACTCCTTAGGGGTCCTAGTACGCTTTATCACGTGTTACAACACCTAGGGAGTCCCCGTGACCCCTTTTGACACATTGGAATGCTCAAGTGTGCATTAAGGGATCGTAGGACCCCTTAAGGCACACTTGAGCATTCCAATGTGTCAAAAGGGGTCACGAGGACTCCCTAGGTGTCCTAACACATGATAAAGCATACTAGGACCCCTAAGGAGTCCCCGTGACCCCTTTTCACACATTGGAAAACTCAAGTGTGTCTTAAGGGGTCGTACGACCCCTTAAGGCACACTTGAGCATTTCAATGTGTCAAAAGGGGTCACGGGGACTCCCTACGTGTCCTAACATGTGATAAAGCATACTAAGACCCCTAGGGAATCATCGTAACCCCTTTTGACACATTGGAATGCTCTAGTGTGTCATAAGGGGTCCTAGTGTGTCATAAGGGGTCGTAGGAACCCTTAAGACACACTTCAGCATTCCAATGTGTCAAAATGGGTCGCGGGGACTCCCTAGGGGTCCTAACGAGTGATAAAGCATACTAGGACCCCTAGGGAGTCATTGTGACCCCTTTTGACACATTGCAATGCTCAAGTGTGTCTTAAGAGGTCCTTCGACCCCTTAAGACACACTTGAGTGTTGCAATGTGTCAAAAGGGGTCACGGGGACTCCTTAGGGGTCCTAGTACACTTTATCACACGTTAGGACCCCTAGGGAGTCCCCGTGACCCCTTTTGACACATTGGAACACTCAAGTGTGCCTTAAGGGGTCGTAGACCCCTTAAGGCACACTTGAGCACTCCAATGTGTCAATAGGGGTCACGAGGACTCCCTAGGGGTCCTAACATGTGATAAAGCATACTAGGACCCCTAAGGATTCCCCATGACCCCTTTTCACACATTGGAACACTCAAGTGTGTCTTAAGGGATCCTACGACCCCTTAAGGTACACTTGAGCATTCTAATGTGTCAAAAGGGGTCATGGGGACTCCCTAGGTGTCCTAATGCGTGATAAAGTGTACTAGGACACCTAAGGAGTCCCCGTGACCCCTTTTCACACATTGGAACACTCAAGTATGTCTTAAGGCATCCTACGACCCCTTAAGGCACACTTGAGCATTCCAATGTGTCAAAAGGGGTCACGAGGACTCCCTAGGTGTCCTAAAACATGATAAAGCATACTAGGACCCCTAAGGAGTCCCCGTGACCCCTTTTCACACATTGGAATGCTCAAGTGTGTCTTAAGGGGTCCTACGACCCCTTAAGGCACCCTTGAGTGTTCCAATGTGTCAAAAGGGGTTAGGGGGACTCCTTAGGGGTCCTAATGCGTACTAGGACACCCAAGGAGTCCCTGTGACCCCTTTTGATACATTAGAATGCTCAACTGTGCCTTAAGGGGTCGTAGGACCCATTAAGGCACACTTGAGCATTCCAATGTGTCAAAAGGGGTCACGGAGACTCCCTAGGTGTCCTAACGCATACGCTTTATCACACGTTAGGACACCTAGGGAGTCCCTGTGACCCCTTTTGACACATTGGAACACTCAAGTGTGCCCTAAGGGGTCCTATGACCCCTTAACGCACACTTGAGCATTCAAATGTGTAAAAAGGGATCAGGGGGACTCCCTAAGGGTCCTAACGTGTACTAGGACACCTAGGGAGTCCCTGTGACCCCTTTCGACACATTGGAATGCTCTAGTGTGTCTTAAGGGGTCCTTCGACCCCTTAAGACACACTTGAGCTTTGCAATATGTCAAAAGGGGTCATGGGGACTCCTTACGGGTCCTAGTACACTTTATCATGCGTTTGGACACCTAGGGAGTCCTCGTGACCCCTTTTGACACATTGGAATGCTCAAGTGTGCCTTAAGGACCCCCTAAGGCACACTTGAGCGTTCCAATGTGTCAAAAGGGGTCACGAGGACTCCTTAGGTGTCCAAACATGTGATAAAGTGTACTAGGACCCCTAAGGAGTCCCCGTGACCCCTTTTCACACATTGGAATGCTCGAGTGTGTCTTAAGGGGTCTTACGACCCCTTAAGGCACACTTGAGCGTTCCAATGTGTCAAAAGGGGTCACGGTGACTCCCTAGGTGTCCTAACGCATGATAAAGCGTACTAGGACCCCTAAGGAGTCCCCGTGACCCCTTTTCACACATTGGAATGCTCAAGTGTGTCTTAAGGGGTCCTACGACCCCTTAAGGCACCCTTGAGCATTCCAATGTGTCAAAAGGGGTCAAGGGGACTCCTTAGGGGTCCTATCATGTACTATGACACCCAGGGAGTCCCCGTGAACCCTTTTGAAACATTGGAATGCTCAAGTGTGCCTTCAGGGGTCCTACGACCCCTTAAGGCACACTCTAGCATTCCAATGTGTCAAAAGGGGTCACGAGGACTCCTTAGGGGTCCTATTACGCTTTATCACACATTAGGACACCTAGGGAGTCCCCGTGACCCCTTTTGACACATTGGAACACTCAAGTGTGCCTTAAGGGGTCCTACAACCCCTTAAGGCACACTTGAGTGTTCTGATGTGTCAAAAGGGGTCAGGGTGACTCCCTAAGGGTCCTAACGCATACTAGGACACCTAGGGAGTCCCCGTGACCCCTTTTGAAATATTGGAATGCTCTAGTGTGTCTTAAGGGGTCCTACGACCCCTTAAGACACACTAGAGCATTGCAATGTGTCAAAAGGAGTCACGATGACTCCCTAGGGTTCCTAGTATGCCTTATCACACATTAGGAACCCTAGGGAGTCAAAAGGACCCCTTAAGACACACTTGACCATTCCAATGTGTCAAAAGGGGTCACGAGGACTCCCTAAAGGTCCTAGTACGTGTTAGGACCCCTAGGGAGTCCCCCTGACCCCTTTTGACACATTGGAACGCTCAAGTGTGCCTTAAGGGGTCGTAGGACCCCTTAAGGCACACTTGAGCATTCCAATGTGTCAAAAGGGGTCAGGGGGACTCCTTAGGTGTCCTAATGCGTGATAAAGCATACTAGGACCCTTAAGGAGTCCCCGTGACCCCTTTTGACACATTGGAAAGCTCAAGTGTGTCTTAAGGGGTCCTAAAACCCCTAAGACACACTAGAGAATTCCAATGTGTCAAAAGGGGTCACGGGGACTCCCTAGGCCTCCTATCACGTGATAAAGTGTACTAGGAACCTTAGGGAATCATCATGATCCCTTTTGACACATTGGAATTCTCTAGTGTGTCATAAGGGGTCATAGGACCCCTTAAGACACACTTAAGAATTCCAATGTGTCAAAAGGGGTCACGGCGATTCCTTAGGGGTCCTAACGCATGATAAAGTGTACTAGGACCCCTAGGGATTCATCGTGACCCCTTTTGACACATTGGAATGCTCAAGTGTGTCTTAAGGGGTTGTAGGACCCCTTAAGACACACTTGAGTGTTCCAATGTGTCAAAAGGGGTCACGATGACTCCCTAGGGGTCCTAGTATGCCTTATCATGTGTTAGGAACCCTAGGAAGTCAAAAGGACCCCTTAAGACACACTTGAGCGTTTCAATGTGTCAAAAGGGGTCACAGGGACTCCCTAGGAGTCCTAGTACACGTTAGGACCCCTAGGGAGTCCCCCTGACCCCTTTTGACCCCTAGGGAGTCCTAATGCATTCCAAAGGGTCATGGTTCCATAGAAGTTTCATTTTGAACCCTAATGACCCCTTAACATGCCTACTGACCCCATTTTGACATGTGGTCTCCCGAGAGCTCCCCATGGACCCCTTTTGCATTTTCCTAAGAAAAAGTCATCCAAATTTGGTACATAGGTCCTCTAACATGTTTTAATAAATTTGAAAGGGTTACTGTTCCATAGAAGTTGCATTTAGAACCCTAATGACTTCTTAATAGGCCTACACACCATGATTCGACATGTGGTCTGTCGAGACCTCCCCATGGACCCCTTTTGAGTTCTACTAGAAAAAAGTTATCCAAATTTGGTACGTAGGTCCTCTGACATGTCCTAATACATTCCAAAGGGTCACCGTTCCATCAAAGTCACATTTGGAACCCTAATGACCCCTTAACAGGCTTACCGACCCTGATTCGACATGTGGTCTCCTCAAAGAACCCCATGGACCCTTTTTGAGTCCTATTAGGAAAAAGTCATACAAATTTGGTACATAGGTCCTCTAACATGTCCTAATGTGTTCCAAAAGGTCACCATTCCATCCAAGTTGCATTTGTAACCCTAATGACCCCTTAACAGGCCTACCGACCCTATTTCAACATGTGGTCTCCTAAGAGCACCCCATGGACCCCCATCGAGTTCTACTAGGAAAAAGTCATCCAAATTTGGTATGTAGGTCCTATGACATGTCCTAATGCATTCCAAAGGGTCACCATTCCATCAAATTTTTATTTGGAACCCTAATGACCCCTCAACAGGCCTACCGATCCCATTTCGACACGTGGTCTCCTGAGACCACACCATGGACCCCTTTCGAGTTTTACTAGGCAAAAGTCATCCAAATTTGGTACATAGGTCCTATGACATATCTTAATGCATTCAAAAGGGTCACCATTCTATCAAAGTTTCATTTGGAACCCTAATGACCTCTTGATAGGCCTACCGACCCCGATTTGACATGTGGTCTCCCGAGAGCACCCCATGGACCCCTTTCGAGTTCTACTAGGCAAAAGTTATCCAAATTTGGTACGTAGGCCATTTGATATGTCCTAATGTGTTCCAAAGGATCACCGTTCATCGAAAGTTTCATTTGGAACCCCGATGACCCCTTAAGTCACCTATCGACCCTAAATCGCACAATGGTCTCCCAAGAGCACCCATGGACCCTTTTCAAGTTTGACTAATCAAAATTCATCTAAATTTTGGAGTTAGGTCCTTTGACATGTCCTAAGTGTTCCAAATGGTCATCGTGCATCAAAGGTTGTCTCACGAGCCCTGATGACCCCTTAAGACACCTAGCGACACTGATTGGACATGTGGTCTCCTGAGAGCACCCCATGGACCCTTTTCAAGTTTGAATAGGAAAAAGTCATTAAAATTTGGTACATTGGTCCTTGGACATGCCCTATTGCCTTCCAAATGGTCACTATATATCCGATAGTTGCCTCACAAACCTTAATTACCCCTTAAGACATTTAGTGACCCTGATTTGACCTATTGTCTCATGAGAGGATCTGTTATAACTTAAATTAAATATTAAAATAATATATAAAATATTTGAAAAATTATATAATATTTAATAGACTAAATATTTAATATATATTATAAGATATATTAGATATTACATTTAATATATATTATCAAATATACAATATATTAATGTCCTATTCATTTTTATATTATATATATTAGACATTATATTATATACGTGAAACAATATTTAATATATAATATAATATATATATATAATATATATATATATATATATATATATATATAAATATATATATATATATATATATATATATATATATATATATAGATATATATATATATATTATGTAACATTTATATTATAATATAAAAATATTGCATTTAATATAATCTGAACAGACTATATACTTAGGTCGTTTAAATTGATATTATCGAATATATAATATAAATAAATAATATATATACTATAAAACATAAAATATAAAACATAAATATAAATATATAAATTATTGATTGTCAGGTGAAAGAAAAAAACATCAAAATTAAAGGGAAATAAAAAAAGAGTGGAGGGGTAAACTTTCAAAATTTGAATTCAAACAAAATCAGGCACCCGATTTTTCGGGAACCCCGATTAGGCTTGGTAATAGCTTTGGAAACCAAAGCACCATGGTCAACGCTAAAGGTGTGCAAAAAATGTATTTTTCTCTATGTTTCTTATATCGACACTTCGACCATTAGGTTGACGACTTTTTTTCCACCCGATTTTGATAAAATGAAAAGGGTTTCTTTGGATGATTGTCAACTTTCCATCGATATAAGTGCTGTCAGATTTTGAATTCGTTAGTATTTATTAGTTATTTTCTAGTTCACTTATGTCTAAAGTCCTGATTGACATACTGATGGAAAAACAGCTATAACTTTCAAACCATAGAAACATTTTTGAAATCCAAAAGATGCGTCACATTTTATGCTTCGTCTAGTATAAGAAAAAAATTTTAAAAATTGAATTATGATAAGTTTTCAATGAGTAAAGGTGGTCAGACACGAGAGTTTTTAAATTCTAAAGCACTGTAGCAAAAAAATCATAATTAATTATCTGTTTGGAATAAAAATACCAAAAAATATGTGTCACATCTGGGCATGAGTCAGCTACTTATATATAGAATATTATAAAAAAATATTATCATTTTCTTTTGATTAGGGTGGTCAGACATACACATACTTCTTATTTTTTTGCTGAAATGTTTGTAGTGCTGCATTGCAATCTATACTTTTTACCAATCATATTAATTTTTTTTCAAAAAAGGCTTAGAATTTTAGAAACTAAATTCAATTTCCTACAAATTATGTTCTTACAACTTTTTGATATTAGGTAGATAACTAGTTCATTTTTTCACGTCAAGTTGACTAATCTTGATTTTCTGATTTTTCATTGCCACTTAAGGGCATAGTTTGGCCCCTCATGATCCTGCACACACACACACACACACACACACACACACACACACACACATAGATATATATATATATATATATATATATATATATATATATATATATATATATATATATATATATATATATATATATATATATATATATATATATATATATATATATATATATATATATAATGTATTATATACTAATGTAATACATTAGTATATAATATAATACATTAGTATATACATTAGTATATAATATATACATTAGTATATGTATTATATACTAATGTAATACATTAGTATATAATACATTATATATATATATATATATATATATATATATATATATATATATATATTATATACCTCTTTTTATATATAAAATTTCAATTTTTTCATTCACTCCCGTTGTTTTTTCATGTACCTAGAAATATTGGGTACCCGATTATTGACTAGTGTAACTTTGACCAAAATATTCCCTATCCCCACAAACCAGAGAAGCACGGGATTTCAAACTTTTTTCATGGGTTGCAGGAAAAAAAAAGTGATTTGTGGCCCATTTTTTGTTTTTTGTCAACTTGTGGTCTCACCATGGGAAGCAGCAGTCGTAGAAAGGCTAAACGGAAGATGAAGTTGACGGATGAAGAAATTCAAGCATATAGGAAAAAGATAGGGAAAATCACCGAAGAAGGAGAGAAGGTATGTTAAACATTAATCAAGGTGACCCCGTAAATGTAGTTTCAAGTGAAGAGGATGTTGAATTTGAAAATAATATGGAAATTAATTTTGTGAATAACAATGTATGGAGTGAAGATGAAAATGTAGACTTGGTGAATGAAAATGTAGATTTAGGGAATGACAATGAATGGAATGAAGATGAAAATGTACAGATGGAGATTGAAAATGTAGACTTGGGGAATGAAAATGTTTGCACAAGAACCACATGAATGTTTGAATTCTTACATGTTTGATTGTTGTTTCTAATGCTTTAAGGGTATTATTTTTTATCATTTCAAAAAAATCTTTGATGCTTTGAAAGTTCATTTCAAACAATCAAGAAATATGGTTCATGGTTTTTCATGTTGGAGTCAAGATGTATATGGAAAAGATATATAGCTGGTCGAGAAGTTTGGGATGTTATAAGATGTGCATGCGTGGCTTTGAGGACACAGAACATGTACCGTGTATGGTAATGGAGTTGAGTTGTCCAAAGACTTAAAAATATTGATTTTTTTGGGTAGTTGGCAGATGTGGGCTATCATTGGAGCACGCCTTAAATGCGAAATTGTGGTTTTTCTACCGTGTCCAGTTGTGTTCTGATTGAGGAAGTTAACATTTATAGAGGTGGTTTATAAATCTGAAGAGACTGACTGTCCCTTTGGGTGGGAGGTATAATGGTATGAAACATAAGAACATAGGAAATCTATAGAAGTTAAACCTCAAACATAATAAGCTCCATGAACAGGGTATTTTTAGAGTAAAGAAAAACAAATTTCCTAATATTCAGTCTTTGTTATTGGGTTTTGGGAAGGGTGGCAGAATATTAAAAATAATTGAATTTTAGTAGAGTGTTGACTAGCTTAATCATGATTAGTTTCACAGTTCAAATTTCAAACATACCACTAATAGTCATTGCAACGGAACTGGGTCAAGAAAAGAAGTGTCCATGCTTTCCCATTTGGGTCAAGAAAAGAAGTGTGCATGCTTTCCCATTTGGGTCTTCTCTTGTTTCAGAATGAAAACCTAATTGTTTCCACTATAGACAAGGACATGTTCCCAAGGACTACTTACTCAATCTATAAAACACAACTACTTGCAAGCTGCCTAGTGTACCATAATGCATTGTGTGTTTTATAGTCTACAAGTGACGTGCTTTCTGAGTTTGCAGCGGGAGAGTAAAATGGTTAACTTTTTTGTTACTGAAAATGGTGTGGACTATAATTTGGTGGTTCACTTTCATGACATTTTAAACGCTAGTGACAACCCCATTCCACCCACGGAGTCACTGGAACACTCGCAACCACGCTCAACCCAAGTGACCCCAAGGTGCACTAAGCATGATTAGGAAGTGATCTTCTGATGCTCGTATCTCAGACCTCGTGAGAGGTATCGACAAACCATCAAGGGTTACAGGATCATTTTTTTGTGGTCTACAATAACCTCTCTCATTTTTGGGTGATTTGACTTTGTTTGTATTTGGCAAGATGATCTCAGTTGATGCCAAAACTTGCAGTGAGGATCAGTTAAAAGTAGCTCTGAAGTGTATCTTTCAAACCATCCATCCTGGCATCAAACCATCTGCTTCATCAGCTTCAGTTGGCCTAGTAAATGCCAGTGACAACCCTATTCCACCCACGAAGTCACTAGAATGCTCGCAACCACGCTTGACCCAAGTGACCCCAAGGTGTACTAAGCAGGATTACACAATGATCTTCTAAGGCTCATATCTCAGACCTCATGAGAGGTATCGACAAACCATTAGGGGCTATGGGATTATGATTCTAAGGTCTACAATAACCTCTCTCAGTTTTGGGTGATTCGACTTCATTTGCATTTGGAAAGGCAATCTCAGTTGATGCCAAAACTTGTAGTGAGGGTCAGTTGAAAGTAGCTCTGAAGTGTATCTTTCAAACCCTCCATCCTAGCATTGAACCATCTACTCCATCAGCTTCATTTGGTCAGGTAAACGTCAGTGACAACCCCATTTCACCCACAGAGTCATTGGAACACTCGCAATCACGCTCGACCCAAGTGACCCCAAGGTGCACTAAGCACGATTAGGAAATGATCTTCCAAGGCTCATATCTTGAACCTTGTGAGAGGTATCAATAAACCATTAGGGGCTATAGGATTTTGATTTTGAGGTCTACAATAACCTCTCTCAGTTTTGGGTGATTCGACTTCGTTTGCATTTGGCAAGGTGATCTCATTCGATGCACAAACTTGCAGTGAGGGTCAATTGAAAGTAGCTCTGAAGTGTATCTTTCAAACCATCTATCCTGGCATTGAACCATCTACTCCATCACCTCTATTTGGTTGGGTAGATTCTAGTGACAACCTCGTTCCACCCATGGAGTCACTGGAACAATCACAACCATGCTTGACCCAAGTGACCCCAAGGTGCACTAAGCACAATTAGGAAGAAATTTTATGAGGCTCATATCTCATACCTCGTGAGAGGTATCAACAAACCATTAGAGGCTATGGGATTTTGATTCTGAGATCTACAATAACCTCTCTCGATTTTGGTCGATTCGACTTCATTTGAATTTGGCAAAGTGATCTCAATTGATGCCAAAACTTGTCATGAGGGTCAGTTGAAAGTAGCTCTACGATGTATCTTTCAAACCGTTCATCCTGGCATCAAACCATCTACTCCATCAGCTCTGGTTGGCTGGGTAAACTCCAGTGACAACCCTATTCCGCCCACGGAGTCACTGGAATGCTCACAACCACGCTTCACCCAAGTGACCCCAAGGTGCACTAAGCATGATTGGGTAGCGATCTTTCAAGGCTCTTATCTTGGACCTCATGAGAGGTATCAAAAAACTGTTAGGGGCTACAGGATCATGTGTTTTAGGTTTACAATAACCTCTCTTAGTTTTGGGTGATTTGACTTTGTTTGGATTTGGCAAGGTGATCTCAGTCGATGCGAAAACTTGTAGTGAGGGTCAGTTGAAAGTAGCTCTGTAGTGTATCTTTGAAACTATTTGTCCTAGCATCGAACCATCTCCTCCATCAGCTCCGGTTGGCCGGGTAAATGCTAGTGACAATCCCGTTCCGCCCACGGAGTCACTGGAATGCTCGCACCATGCTCGACCCAAGTGACCCCAAGGTGTACTAAGCACGATTGGGAAGCGATCTTTTGATGCTCGTATCTCGAACCTCATGAGAGGTATCAAAAAACTATCAGGGGCTATGGGATTATGTTTTTGAGGTCTACAATAAACTCTCTCAGTTTTGGGTGATTCGACTTCATTTGCATTTGGCAAGGTAATCTTAGTTGATGCCAAAACTTGCAGTGAGGGTTAGTTGAAAGTAGCTCTACAGTGTATCTTTCAAACCATTCATCTTGGCATTGAATCGTCTGCTCCATCAGCTCCGATTGGCCAGGTAAATGCCAGTGACAACCCCGTTCCACCCATGGAGTCACTAGAATGCCTGTGACCATGCTTGACCCAAGTGACCCCAAGGTGCACTAAGCATGATTGGGCAGTGATCTTCTGATGCTCATATCTCAGACCTTGTGAGAGGTATCGACAAACTGTCAGGGGCTACGGGATCGTGTTTCCAAGGTCTACAATAACCGCTCTCAGTTTTGGGTGATTTGATTTCATTTGCATTTGGCAAGGTGATCTCAGTTGATACCAAAACTTGTAGTGAGGGTCAGTTAAAAGTAGCTCTGCAGTGTATCTTTCAAACCGTCCGTCCTGGCATCGAACCGTCTGCTCCATCGACTATGGTTGGCCTGATTAATGCCAATGCCCACCCCATTCCACCCACGGAATCACTGGAACGCTCGCGACCACGCTCGACCCAAGTGACCCAAGTTATTAGACTAAGCACAAAAAATCCATTACATCTATTAATTTATTACACCTGCGTAAATTATTACATCAGGGTAATTTATTACATCTATTATAAAAAAATTTAAACAAATTGACATATAACTTCAACAAGATATAATTTAAATCATAATGATAATCATAGTCAAGATATAACTTCACCATTCAATTCCATAAACATGAATAATAAATATGTATACAAAAGATGATGCAAATATAATATAAAAATGAACATGTTATATATATAGAAAGTATCAAATGTATCAAAAGTATCTCCATATACAAATATGGCACATGCCATTTCAAAATGTCTACAAAATCAATGTTTCAAGGTGTACAATGTGTCATATATGCCATCTCAAAATGTGCCAAGTGGCATCTCTAAATGACCACACAACTAAAACTACATCCTATGTTGTAGGAGGATCATCAAAATGTCGCCTCTTTGAAGAAGTGTTTGGCTCTGATTGATCCTGCGTCAAAAATGAGTTCAAACCCAAGTTAGATTTCTTAATTTATATGATTTGTATATATATATACATATATATATATATATATACATATATATATATATATACATATATATATATATACATATATATATATATACATATATATATATATATATATATATATATATATATGTATATATATATATATGTATATATATATATATATGTATATATATCTATATATATGTATATATATATATATGTATATATATATATATATGTATATATATATATACATATATATATATATATACATATATATATATACATATATATATATATATATACATATATATATATATATACATATATATATATATAATTCAAATACTAATTTAATTAAAATTATAATTGAATACAAACATTTGTACCTGGCCTCTCGGTCGCCTACCACGATCACGTGTCCTGACATAAGTCTTTGGTAGCAAAGGGACAATGCCACCATAACCAACTCTGACCTATAAATATATTTTTTCAATAATAAGATTAGTAGAGTGGTGCAACATAGAGTAATAAATCTAAAAAATAGGATGATAGCATAAGAAAATTACAAATTGATTGAACTAAAATTAAAACTTATATCTGTTGATCCCTCCTCTGGAATAGTGGGCTAGGTCAACAAAGATATGAAAGATTCTCGTGGGCCCTCCCTCACACTGGGAGTAATCTATTGTAGACACCTAAAAAAATTTTAGAAAATAAAGTGTTTTTATTTTCTGAAAAATCCCTAATGACATCATCATTTATTAATTAATTAATTAATTTTTATGTCACTAAATCCCTTTATCTTAATTAAAAATATTTAATTAAGGAATCCCTCCCAAAAATGTTTAAATCTTATTTAAACATTATCTCCTTATTTATTAATTATTTAATTAATAAATTGACCAAAAATCCCAAAATAAATAATTAATTAATTTTTTGCCCAAAACTTGGCCAATTTCCTTAATACCACTAACCTCTTCCAGAATCTTCTAATCCTTCTTTAATTTCGATTAAAGGCTAATCCCTTCATTTCCTAACCCTAATCCCAACTCAAAATATTTAATTAAGATTAAATATTTAATCCTCATATTTATTAAATTCATTTTAATAAATATTCTCAAAACTAAACCATAGAAATAAATAAATCTTTATCTATTTCCTAAAATACATATTTATCCTAAGGAAATTCTAGACTCTTCTAGAATGTCCTAATCCTAATCCTAATCCTAATCCTCCCCCCCTAATCCTGTCACATTCCCTAACCAAGGTTAGCCAACTCCTAAGCTTAACCCAAAGTCAACAAACTTCTAGAAATTTTTCTTACATGCATTTAAGGCCTCCTTATCCCTCTTACATGCATTTATGGTGCATTTAAGAAGCCCCTCACCCCTTTCTTACACCCTTTGACCTTAGGCACATTTCCCAAATTGTGCACATTCCTCCCATCTTTCAACCCAATGCCCTTATGACACTTGTCACAAGGAGGTGGCCCTAAACTAGCACAATCAATGTGCTCCCCTTTGAATGAATCTTGGCCTCTTAAGGATTTTGATCCTGGCCACTCATTTCTCCTTCCCAAATCCTATAAATGCTCCTCATTTCCAAGAGCAAAGAATCCATTCACCTTTCATTTCAAGCATTGTTATCATGCCCTTTTACTTCTAGCCTTAGCATAATCATCCTAATCTAGCTTACTTTCAAGCATTTTAGCTCATCTTAATTTAGTAATAATGGATTAACATAGTTTATTTCCTCATTTTGCATAAGCATAGCATCATATCACATCTCTATTTGGTTTAAAAACAATCTTAGCACAAACATCATGTAGCTTAATCTTCATTTCAGCATCATTTGATCCTTGAGGCCTTAGGGGCAAATCAAGTGTTCTATACCTATTTTGTGCCATTTTTGGGGTTTTCATAGATCTCAATCCATCCTAAAATGCATAAGGAACATGCTCTAAGTGCTTAGAGAGCACACCCACATCCCCTTAAGCAAGAGCAAATCAAACAGTGCTTGGGTGCACCTATTTAAGCTCAATCTAAAGTGGCTTAGTTTAGAGTTTTACTTGTTTTTGATTGATTTCATGTTAGACTAAAATCTAATCTTTGTTTAGCTTGAGTCTTTTCAAAATAGGTATCCTCGAAAGCCTTGTCCACATTCTGGCATGCCTGGTGGGACCCAAACCCACAATCACTTAATTATATCATGCTTTGTATTCTCGTATTTGGAGGAAACAGGTGAAATGTGACCTATGCGCAATATAGTCACGCCTGCAAATAGTTTGATCATGCCTACGAGCTCTATATCGACACCTATGTTCTAAAGATTTCCGTGCTCGATAACTTCCATTCTGTCTAATCTTCTTTTATGTCGCCTTGAACAGAAATAATCACGCCTATAAAATAAACATTCACGCCTCTGTGTACTGAATTCTCACCTGTAATCATTTCATTGTCGCCTGTATCCATTCCATTATCGCCTATCAGCATTTCGTTATCACTTGTAAAAATTTCATTCTCGCCTAAGCTTGTTTAAATGTCGCCTGGGAACATTTCACTATCGCCTACGTATGTCTTCCTGCCACGCATTCGAATTTCGATGTTTGCTTTTTGACCATTTCATTGTCGTGTATGCATGTTTAAGTGTCGCTTATGCACATTTTATTATCACCTGTGCATGTTTAGGTGTCGCCTATGCACATTTCTTTGTCGCCTGGGCAATTTTTACTGTTGCCTGGGTAAATTTTACTGTCATATTTAAGTATCACCTGGGCTTGTTTAAGTGTCACCTAAGATCATTTCACTATCGCCTGTAATAATTTGTCTACCACCCATGCATATTTTTACTATCGCCTTTGCATTTTTAAGTCTCACTTATGAACTTTTCATTGTCGCCTATGCATGATTTAGTCCTGCCTGTGCATGTTTAAGTGTCACCTGTGCACAAGCTCCTGCCGCCTGTGAACATTTCTCTATCACCTATACAAAAGCTCCTATCGCCTATGTACAAGTTCCTGTCGCCTGTGAACCTTTTTTTTGTCGCCTATGCCCAAGTTCCTGTTGCCTATGAACTTTTTCCTATCGCCTGTGCACAAGCTCCTGTCGCTTGTGAACTTTTTTCTGTGCACAAGTTCCTATCGCCTTTGAACTTTCAAGTTCCTATCGCCTTTGCTCTCAAATTGATATTGGATTCATTTTTCTTAAGCAAAAGTCAAACAAATCTTGAATGAAACTAAGGAAAAGAACTTAGGTCCTAAGAGTCATTATCATTTTGAAAATCAAACATAATCTTGAATGATCTAAATTGGAAAGAACAAGCATCCCTATTCCCTCCTTTTTCAATTCAATCAAAACACAAATTCAATCTTGAATGATCTAAGGATAAAACAAAGCTCTTTTCAAAGTTCTAAATCAACACGATAATTCAATCTTGAATGCCCAAATCAAAGCAACTGCAAACACTCGAAAGTCTTTTGGAAAAAAACAAATCAAACCTTAAGCACTTTTGTCTTCAATTTCAAAGTTCAATCAAACTTAAATCAATTTGGGGAAAAAGAACAACTTGCTTGATGTGCATTTAGGAGTTTTTCAAAATTCTTGCAAAGTCCTTGTTAAAGTAAGCAACGTGGAACGTTTGGACTCGGACAAGTTCACTTGTTCTACTTTTAGCGAGGCTTGTCTAGGGAGAAAAGCGCTTCCTCCTCGGAGAATGACCTCAAACCGGTATCCCCCATGGCTGGTATATAAATAAAGTGAAGGCAAAAAGTACTCACTTATATCTCCTAATCCACGGGCATTTTGTGCCAAATGCAAATGTTTAGGGACAGGTAAATATTCCTCCCCCAGCATTGTTGGCTAGGCTCTTAAGTGAGTCACAGGTGGTCAGCATAACCAGGTATGGAGACTCCACGGAACTATTAAAAACCTGATAAAATAGAGGCTACCCTATCTACATCCGAAAGTATCAAAATCCTTGTGCAAGGATCGATTCCAAGGGGTTTACCGGGTCACATCAAGATTACTCACCATTTGTATTCCCTTCTAGGGGGTACCAAGCTATGGGAAAGCAATTTTGATACTCACCTTCCTTAGGTAGATCTGTTTGAAGTGCTTGACAGTCAAATACTCCGTGAGAACATTGTTGGAACATACACTTTCAAAGCTTTAGCAGAGTCAGTTATCCTGTTTGTATCCCACAAGGTTGCTTTGTCCCTTGTGGAGATTGCTTTTCCAAAAATCTTTGTTGAAATCTATCCTTTGCCATTGGGAAACATCAAATTGATCAACAAACCCAGTTCGAGATACTCAAGACATTTTGCAGAGAAACTCTTGAAATCAGATATCCAAAGAACCTTTTTTGTCTCAAACCAACTTATCAGAATTTCCCCAAGTTATGCCAAATTTGATCAAACATCCAAAAGCTAAGTTGCCCAAATCTAAAGCTTATCAAGAGAAGAAAGTTACAGAAAGAAACTTTAAGATCCATCAATCCTCTATCCAAGCAACCCAAGCAGAAGAAAAATACCAAGAAAGACTTGATAATATTGGCTATAACGTAAGAGTCAAACAGTTTGCCTACTGATTCCGAGTGAACCATCGCTACGTCAATCTTGGAAGAGAAGATTAGCTGGATCCATTGCATGTCCATTCTACCTTCAGATCTCAAAATCCTATCTCAGTAGTCCTTCATCCTAGTTTCATCCTAGTTTCATCGTTGCATCATCATCAAATCCTTAGTTGCATTCTAGAGTCTTTAGTTGCATTCATCATCATCTTTCTAGCAGCATCATAGATCATCTGTCTCAATTGCATTTGCATCATCCTTTTAGAGGAAGCATTGTTCCATCATCCTTCACCATCTTTCCATCAGCAATCTGCAATCAGAGTCCCATATCCTTCATCCAAATCCAGCATCCAATATCCAAAATAGAATCGACCATCCTTTGCGCCAAATCCAGAGATCCAAATCCACAAGTACTTAGTGTTCAAAACCTTTGAGTTGTTTCCACCCCTTATCCCAAATCAAAAATCACCCCCTTTTTGACAGAGCATTGTCTAAAGGAAATCCAACTTGTCCTTGCATAGCCTCATCATCTCAAGCAAGAGATTGGCTTGTATTGATAAGAATCCAGTTCATCGAAGATCATTAGTCTATCCTAGGTTGGCCAAAACCTATCACTGATCCTCCATTGGGAAAAATAGTAGCTCATTGTTGACACTTAGTAGGCTTCCACCAGCATCCTACCAATCCTCCACCCAATCTTGACCCAAATCAGAGCATCCCTCCAAACCTCCATCATCACCAATCTTTTTTACCAATCTGCCACCATCTCCCATCAATCTTCCACCACCCTTGATCCAAATCCAAGCACTTCACCAATCTTTGCATTACATTCTAGAAACTCATCATCCTTAGAAGTTCCTTAAGCTTGCATCTATCATTCTTTAGAATCTTTTAGGAAACATCTTGCATCCATCTAAGCATCTGCATCTCCATGCCTGTCGAGACAAGATCCGGATCTAGAAAAAGAAGGAACATGAATCCTTATCCAATCACCAGTTCATCTGATCCCAACATTTTTACCAGTGCAATGATAGCCTGTGATCCCCAAATACAAACTGGAAACACATGGGATGATCCCAATATCCCCTCAGGTCCTCTGGCAATAGAAACATTTGTGAATCATCCAGAGAATCCACCAGTAGTCAATACCCTCATGGCCCAAAACTAGCAAAGCATGTTCACTAACTTTGCACAGGCACAGACTTCCATTCTGCCATATCTCCATTCATCCATCCGTAGTCAATATAGCATGTTCACTAACTTTGCAAAGTAGTCAATACTCTCCATTCATCCAACCGTTCATTGATCCAACCTTGCAGACATCACAAGAAACCTACGCCATTCCTCTTCTTTTGCAAGGAAGCTTCACCAATCTTGTAACACAAGCTATAACACCATCGGCTCCATTCCCTATCACAGGTAGTTCATCATCCGCCATGGCTGCTCAAGCTCTTGCACAAATCCAATGCTTGTCCCAAAATCAACTCCCACCTCTTACAAAAACCTTTGCACAAGAAGTCCCACCATCTTCCATAGGCCAAACAACACCTTTCACTCTGGGAGGGATGCAATCACCCTTCCCCTTCACTTCACAAGCTTTGACATCCACACCTTTTATGCCAGGAGGGATGCAATCATCTTTTTCTTTCACTCCACAAGCATCCGCATCCATACCATCTTTTCCAGGGTCAACGCAATCATTTCCCTCTTTCTCCCAACAAGCCTCCACATCAACGTCATCTATTCCGGGGGTAGCGCAACCACTCCCCTTTCATACCTAGCAAGCTTCTGCATCAACATCACCCTTTTCATGGGGAACGCAAGCATTCTCTTCATTTCCCCCCCAACAAGCATCTACCCAAGCACAAGCCCAGCAAAATGCCTTCACTACAAGAATGCCTTCCATTGGTTTTTCAAAACCACCATTCATGTCCCAAACTCCCATCACATCTACCTTCCTGGCATCCACTACAACACAATTCCCACCTCACACTGGTTCTCATTGGGGTCTCACTCAAGAAGAAATGAAAGCCTTTGGAATACCAACTCACTCTCCTACATCCATGTTTGCAAACCAACAAGCCACCTTCTCACAAGTAGCACAAAAACACCCATCTCAGCCTCCACCAACTTCATCCTTCACAAGCTATCCATTCCCAACACTGAGTGCTTCTCAGCAAGTTCCTCCCATTTCATGAGTCATCTTGCCTAGCCACCCTTTGTTTCAAGCTTCCCTACATCAGTTCCACCCTTGAGCAATGTAGGAATGCACCAGACTTATATTGGTCAACCACAGAGCCAAGCTCAGCAAGGACCATCTTACCAACAAGCTACATCATTCCACCAGCCACCCCCATAGCAACCATACTTCCAATCACAGCAACAAACCCCCATCATTCCCCAATAGCAACAAGTTTCATCCTATCAGTCACAACAGCAAGTCCCAGTCATCCCACAACACTAGCAAGTAGTCTCGTATCCTCCACCGCAATATCCCCCTATGCTACATCAGCAATATCCCCAGCAAACATCACTCCAAAATCCACTCCAATCTACCTATCCCGCTGGGCCATCTCCATATCCCACTCAACAATACCCACCTCAAATGGGAGTACCCACTCAAACACCAATCAATGCTGAGTGGGAAGCCATGAAGAACGCTCTTAAAGAGCTTCAAACTGGTACTGAGAACAAAACTTACAAGTTTGAGGAGGTGTGTCCTTATCCGTTTGACCGGTCCATTGCCGCTATACCTTTCCCCAAGCACTTTGAGACACCTAAGTTTGATAAATATCAGGGGAAAGGAGATCCAGTCAATCATATTAAAGAATTCTATATGGCGTGCCAAGAAGTGGCTTATAGTGATAACTATCTCTTACGCCTATTCCCCAAAAGCTTGGGAGGAACCGCTATTGAATGGTTCTACAAAATACCCTATGGGACTATCACAACCTTTGTTGAACTTTCTCAGAAGTTCATTGCCCACTATGCCCACAATGTTGAGAATGAGTTGACCTTGTTAGATCTCTGCAACTCAAAATAGAAAGATGGAGAAAGCCTAACAGAATAAATGATGGTAGAACCTTACTACCAGGTTATCATACCAGCCACCTGAAAAGCATTTGACCAAAATCTTTATTGATAATCTGCATCCTAAGCTATCCCATTTCATTAGGATGAATTGTCTCCAAACCTATCAAGATATCAAGAGCAAGGGCATAGGTATTGAAAAGGCCCTCCTAGATGAAGGCACAATTTGACACTTCAAAAATGATGCCCAAAAACCCAGCAATGATAAATCCCGTTACTAGAATCATAACAAAAATATTGTTACTAATG
Source organism: Chamaecyparis obtusa (assembly GCA_027943335.1). NCBI lineage: Eukaryota > Viridiplantae > Streptophyta > Pinopsida > Cupressales > Cupressaceae > Chamaecyparis > Chamaecyparis obtusa. Next base: position 666,179 of record BSBK01000814.1, on the reverse strand, counting down.
GAGCCACTGACACCAAGCATGTCCAATTTATTATGGCTAGTCCCCCATCAACTCCTACATACCAACAACAACAAGCGTCCATCCATCAGCAACCTCCTCAAGTTCATCAGCAACCCACGCAACAATATCATTCTCAGAATAATCAGCAGAATTATCAGCAACCAGCCCATCAAGCTTATCAAGGTAATCCAAACAATCAAGTCAATGCCGTCAATATTGCTCCTAAGCAGAACAAACCCAGAGCTCAAAATTATCCAAAGAAAACCTTCACACCACTGGGTGAACCTTTGGATGTTATATTTCATTGAATGGCCAAGGCCAACTGGATTACATATCCACCAATTCAGCCAGTTGATGATACCACTCCCAAGCTTGATTGGTACAAAGATCACAAGTACTGTGATTATCATCATGTCAAAGGACACACTACCCTAAAGTGTATGAGACTCAAAAACTATATCCAAGATCTCATTGATCAAAAAGAGATTCAAGTAGATACACCCGCTCAAGCCTCGCCAAATGCCAATTTGCAAATTTATCAGAATGTGTTCCCACAACACAATGCTGGGAACAACCAAACTAAAGCCAATCATCCCCAGAACCATGGCAAAGGCAAGCAAGAAGATCACACTACTGCCTATATCAATTATGACAATATTATTGGATGTATAACCCAATTTGAGCCCACAGTCAATACCATCCATGTCAGAGGAGCAGACAGTCAATGTGTTGTTGCTACCCGCAGAGGCCGGATCACTGTTGTTGGTGTCCAACCAAGGCCAGCACATAATGCACACAATGCATAGTACAACCTCATAGAACATCTGGGGAACACACCAGCCCAAATATCCTTCTTGGACCTTCTTCGCACTTCACCTCTCCATTAGGAGATCCTTAACTGAGCTCTCAAAGAAGGACATGTCCCCACAGACATTAACACCACCCAGTTTGAGACCCTTGTGGGACATCTATCCACAGCCTATGCTTTATCCTTCAAAACATCTGACATACTAGACGTTGCACCTGACCATACTCTCCCTCTCTGCATCACCGTCATGGTCAGAGACTTTGCCATCAAACGGGTCTTAATAGATAATGGCTCAGCCCTGAACTTGTGTACTTTGAAATTCATTCAGTAGATTGGGTTCACCTAGGCTGATATAGCACATGAAGTAATCACTATCAAAGCCTATGAAAACTTGGGGTGTACCTCTGAAGGTACTATTACTTTGCCTATTCAGCTAGGCCCAGCAACACAAGATACTATTTGCCATGTTGTTGATCTTGACCTACCATTTAATATCCTCCTAGGCCGACCGTGGATTCATTCCATTAAGGTTGTACCATCTACTTACCATCAGTGCATCAAATTTCCACATCAAGGCACTAAGGTTACCATCCATGCTGATCCCCAACCCTTTGCATACTGTCGTGCGATGGAAGCATCATTCCCTCACTCCACTCATTGTCCTGGAACTGACATTGGTACTTCTATTGCCAGCTCATCCCGATCCCATTGCGATCCAGAAACCATCCTCACCTCCACCCTTTCTTCCATCAAGATCGATAACTAGGGTTGTGGTGAATACAGCCTACATGATGCATTTTCCATAGGGGCCCTCCCACGTGATCCACATACCCAAGGGCGCCTGAGTCACCAAAGCAAGCCTATTGAAGAGCATCATGAAATCAAGAGAATGGGACCTATGACTTTTGAATCCCATGGCACATTAAATAGTCAAGAAATGGATCCTGACATTAATAGGTGGTTGTACAAAGATCCCCCACCACCTGACAAACAACTTCTTGGCTACTTCAAAGATAAATACCCACAATTGCACAAGTACACTACTGAGCAGTGGAACTACCAAGGTGGTGGTCTAGGACCACAAGAAGGTGGAAGCAAAGACCTAATTATAGCATCCAAGAACCCACAACATCAGGGTCTTGGCTTTAATACCCCTCGCCTGCATATACAAGGGCCCAATACCACAACTGGGGGCACCAACATGACTAGCGTTCCCCTCTTAAATAACCAGGATGACCTCGTAGAGATCGAAGACATCCCTGAAGACAAAGAAATCCTACGATGATATCTTTGACAATGACACCCTCCTGGGGACTTCTATCCTCTGACAACTTGCCATCAATCTCATAGAACTTCCCCTCACCCACCCTGAACTCATAGACTGGGACCAACCAAGCATTGCACACATCAATGAGTTTCAAAGCATGGAAGCACTCCTAGAATTCATGGGGGCATTAGGTCCATAGTCAGTTCAGGATTCAGAGTCAGCTCACATCTATAAGCTTGACCCAGAAGGATACTTCAGAGAGGAGGCAAGCTTTAGCTGCAAAAGAGAAATAGAAAGAGTAAAACATGAGTCCTTATGTGAAAACCCTTTTGGGGCACATTCTGATTCCAAAAAAGTAAAAATAAAGAGCATATATTCTAGTGAAAACTTGGCAATTCAAGCGCTAGAAGATGAAGACTTGCCTCTTCCTCCCATCTAGGATTACAGACCTGAGCAGTCACCTATAATCATAGAAGAAACCAAGCCAGTCAACTTAGGTATAGAAGAATGTTCGAGGATCACCTACATTGCAGCCAACATGACAGAAGATGAAGAAATGGCTTTCACTGCGCTACTTCAAGAAGCTACTATGAACTTTGCATGGTCATACGCACACATGCCTGGACTTGATCCTAAACTTGTTGTTCATCATCTAGCCGTAGACCCCAATGTTAAGCCAGTAAAGCAGAAGCTACGCAAAATGCATCCCAAAGTAGCTCTATTGGTAAAATCAAAACTAGAAAAGCTCCTGGATGCAAAGATTATCAGAGCTATAGATTACTCAGATTGGATCTCCAACATGGTACCTATCACAAAGCCTTCCGGCGACATCTGAATTTGTACAAATTTCAGGGACCTAAATAAGGCATGTCCTAAAGATGATTTCACACTACCTAACATAGACATGATCGTAGATCTTACAGCAGGCCATGAAATGTTGTCACTAATGGATGGTTTCTCTGGATACAATCAGATTCATATAGCAGCAGGAGACCAACACAAAACAACATTCACCACTCCATGGGGTACCTTTTTCTATAACATGATGCCCTTTGGTCTAAAGAATGCAGGAGCCACATATCAGAGAGCGATGACAACAATCTTCCATGACATGATCCACAAGATCCTAGAGGACTATGTGGATGATATTCTTGCAAAATCAAAGACACGCCATGAACACCTTGACATTCTTGAGAGTGTGTTTGATCACCTACAACACTATGGGTTACGACTCAATCCAAAGAAATGTGTCTTTGGTATTACACCTAGAAAGCTCCTAGGTTTTATAGTATCATGAAGAGGCATAGAAATTGACCCTAAAAAGGTCAAAGCAATAACAGAAATGCCTCCCCCAAGAACACTCAGATAGCTCAGAAGCCTACAAGGAAAGCTTCAATCAATACATCGGTTCATTTCTCAACTGGTAGACAAGTGCCAACCTTTCACGCATCTTTTATGCAAAGACACAAGCTTCAAATGGGATCCCATATGTCAGAGAAGCTTTGATAAGCTCAAGGAGTATCTAGCCAATTCTCCAATCCTAGTACCACCAGTTCCAAGATGCCCTCTCATACTCTACATCTTGGCAACCACTACAGCATTGGGGGCACTCCTAGCTCAGCATGATGATGAAAACAAAGAGAGAGCCATCTACTACATTAGTCAAACTCTTGTCGGCTATGAGCTTAATTACTCACCCATGGAAAAAGCATGCCTTGCAGTGGTTTTTGCCACTCAAAAGCTTAGACATTACATGCTCAATCACACAATCAGGCTCATTTCAAAATTGGACCCCCTCAAATATCTACTATCAAAGACAACTCTCACAGGCTGTATGGAAAAATGGGTCATGATACTTAGTGAGTTTGACATCCAGTACATAGATCGAAAAGCAATCAAAGGGCAAGTCATTGCCGATCAGCTAGCAGAAGCATCACTGGTGGATGCTTATCCACTAATCATGGAATTCCCTGATGAACACTTATGTATGATCGAAGAACAACCCATATGGAAACTATACTTTGATGGCTCCTACACATCACATGGATCAGGGGCAGGAATCCTATTCGTCACACCTCAAGGTGACTACATCCCAAAGTCATTCAATTTGAGATATTCATGTACCAACAACATTGTAGAATATGAGGCACTCATCTTAGGTCTCAAAATAGCCATTCAATGGAATATCATAGAACTGCAAGTGTTCGGCGATTCATAGTTGATTATCAAACAAGTCCTAGATGAATATCAAACAAAGGACGACAACCTACTACCTTACAAAGAACTCATGGATAGATTGAAAGAGCATTTCCTGAATCTATAATTCACACAGATACCTAGACTTCAGAACAAAGCAGCAGACGCAATGGCAACTATTGGGTCCTTGTTAGAAATCCCATGTGACGCATCACAGTATGAATTCCTAGTTGAGCAGCTACATACACCAGCTTATGAGAACATTGATGCAAAAATTGTATGTGTCTTGGTTGGTCCCCAGTCCCCGTGGTACCATGACATCCATGCATATCTAAAGAATGGTATCATATCTCCCCATCTCACCAATAACCAATGCCAAAACCTTATTCGCAGAGCTTCCCGCTACACTCTTGTAGCCAACACCCTTTATCATCGAGGGTATCACAATATCCTCTCTAGGTGTTTAGATTCAAATGAGGTCATCCTAGCTTTACAAGAGGTCCACGCTAGAATTTGCGGTGCCCATACAAGTGGCATGGTTCTAGCTAAGCAGTTGCTTTGAGTTGGGTATTATTGGCCAACCATGGAACATGATGCTTGTGATTTTGTCAGAAAATGTTTACCATATCAGCAGCATGCAAATTTGATTCATGCACCAGCACAATATTTGCAGCCCATTGCGCCACCTTGGCCATTTTCATGTTGGGGCTTTGACCTTGTTAGATTAATCACTCCCCTTTCCTCAGATGGACACAAGTACATAATCACTGCCATAGAGTACTTCACCAAATGGGTTGAAGTGATTCTTCTCACCCTAAAGTTACTGGCATTCAAATATCCAAGTTCATCCTTTACCACATCATTTGCCACTTTGGCATACCATCTACCATCTTCACAGACCATGGCACACCTTTTGAAAACCAGCATGTGGATGATCTGTGTGCTAGACTCCACATCCATCACCGTTTCTCCAGTCCATATTTCCCTCAAGGAAATGGCCAAGCTGAGGCAACCAATAAAACTATCCTGAAAATCCTCAAGAAGGTTGTCAATGATTTTGGTCATGACTGGCACCTCCAAATCAATCCCGCCCTTTGGGCCTATTGTACTTCTTATTGCACTCCCACAGGCACCACCCCATATTCCCTTGTATATGGTGCCGAAGCCGTTATGCCAATCGAGGTTGAGCTCCCATCATTGCGAGTCTCCATGAAGAACTACACCACTGATGAAGACTATCATGTGGCCTGTCTCACACAACTAGACCTGTTAGATGAAAAGAGACAACAAGCATATGATCACCTGGTTGCATACCAAAATTGACTCAAAAGGAGTTATAACAAGAAGGTCCATCCCAGACAATTTCAGGTCGGTGACATGGTCCTCAAAGAAAATAAGAAAGTCCAAGCAAACAGAGAAAAGAAAGGCAAGTTTGAGCCTACTTGGTTGGGCCCTATGTTGTCACATCATGCTTCGGCTCTGGAGCTTATCAGTTATCTACACCAGAAGGTGAGCCTTTGAATGATCCAATCAACATCATACATTTGAAGAGGTTCTATGCTTGAACCAGATCTACATATTCAGAAAATCCATAAAAATTGGAAAAAGAAAAAAAATACAAAAAAAAAAAAAAAAAAGAAAAAAGAAAAAGAAAAACAATCGTCCAATGGTGAAAACTTGGCAATTCAAGCACCTTGGACAAGTATGTTGGTGAAAACCTAGCAAATAGGTGCCATACATAGTGTACCGAGTCATTATCTATCAAACTCCCATCCCCCATCCCCCTATCTCAGTCTTTTTTTCTCCCATCCCCATCCCCATCCACCATCCCCCAGCATTCCTCTTTTTCATAATCCTCCAGCAAATCCGCAATCCTACCTGCACATATCTTGTACCATATCTTGTATCATATCTTGTATATCCTGTATAATGAGATCTTCCTATCCCCAATCTCGAGCTTTTGTCCATATCTATTGTATCTCTTTTCCTATCCATTGTAAATATCCTCGCGTCTTGTTGTACATATCCTCGTCAGTCCTGCAGCAGTATTTGAACAGAAATCTTGTCCTACCCAGCCTTGTACTTTAGCAATATCAATTGTCGACTATCTTTGATCATCATGACTATCTTTGAACCACATCATTTTCCAACTAGCAACACACCATTCTCCCCATCAGCATCGGGTCCGCACAGATGTATGTTTCTATTTTGTCTGACCTAAGCCTAATCATGGGTCCCCTCAATTGTATCCTTCCTGTCTGACCTAATCTTCCACCAAGCACACTAGGTCCGTGTCGATGCATCCTTCCACACGTTCAGACCAATCTTCCCACCATCAATCCAATCCGTCACATCAAATCTCTCTCCTTGGCAAAGGATGTCTTTTTGGAGTTCTCATTTTGGTCTTGGATTTTGTCCTTTGGATCTTGTTAATCTTTTTCGGCTTCTCATTGTTCTCTACTCAAGGTCTCCATGATCCTTTATATCATGGTGCACTGTGAATAAGGATAATCTGGGGCCAAGTCTTTTTTATCTTTTGCTTCTGCCTGTGAGTCAATCGTGTGTTTGTGGTTTCTTCAGCATCGTTTCCACCATGCCTCCTTCGAGTTTCATGCGTGATGCTGGGGCAACCCTGCATGTCTTTTTAGCGTCAGTCCTATGCAATGCTGGTGACAAGGCCTTGTGATCCCAGTATCCTTGGCAGGTCTCTAACATTGCTATATTAAACTAGGTTGTGCTCTCCACATTTGCACTTGGAGCTTCCCCCAATCCCCTGCATCTTGCATCATATAGATCAATCTTACATCCTCATATAGCTGCATCCTGAATTTTGCATTCCATCTCATCTGGCATTCCCCATCTTTGCTCTTGGAAGCTTGGTTATTTATCTCCCCTTCTTCCTAGGTCCTTCCTTCTTTGTTTCCTTTCGAGAAAATTCCACAACGTTTACTCCTTGCGTTATTTTCTCGAGGGGGCACAATCCCTTATTCCTCTAAATTCTAACCTTGGGCATCTTATTTTCTTGTCTTTGATGTCATGCCACTTGCGGCATCACATCAAAGAGGGGCAAAATGTAGACACCTAAAAATCCTTTAGAAAATAAAGTGTTTTTATTTTCTGAAAAATCCCTGATGACATCATCATTTATTAATTAATTATTTATTTTATTTATTTATTTATTTTTATGTCACTAAATCCCTTTATCTTAATTTAAAATATTTAATTAAGGAATCCCTCCCAAAAATGTTTAAATCTTATTTAAACATTATCTCCTTATTTATTAATTATTTAATTAATAAATTGACCAAAAATCTCAAAATAAATAATTAATTTATTTTTTGCCCAAAACTTGGCCAATTTCCTTAAGACCACTAACCTCTTCCAGAATCTTCTAATCCTTCTTTAATTTCGATTAAAGGCTAATCCCTTCATTTCCTAACCCTAATCCCAACTCAAAATATTTAATTAAGATTAAATATTTAATCCTCATATTTATTAAATTCATTTTAATAAATATTATCAAAACATAACCATGGAAATAAATAAATCTTTATCTATTTCCTAAAATTCATATTTATTCTAAGGAAATTCTAGACTCTTCTAGAAAGTCTTAATCTTAATCCTAATCCTAATCCTCCCCCCTAATCCTGTCACATTCCCTAACCAAGGTTAGCCAACTCCTAAGCTTAACCCAAAGTCAACAAACTTCTAGAAATTTCTCTTACATGCATTAAGTGCATTTAAGGCCTTCTTATCCCTCTTACATGCATTTATGGTGCATTTAAGAAGCCCCTCACCCCTTTCTTACACCCTTTGACCTTAGGCACATTTCCCAAATTGTGCACATTCCTCCCATCTTTCAACCCAATGCCCTTATGACACTTGTCACAAGGAGGTGGCCCTAAACTAGCACAATCTATGTGCTCCCCTTTGAATGAATCTTGGCCTCTCTTAAAGATTTTGATCCTGGCCACTCATTTCTCCTTCCCAAATCCTATAAATGCTCCTCATTTCCAAGAGCAAAGAATCCATTCACCTTTCATTTCAAGCATTGTTATCATGCCCTTTTACTTCTAGCCTTAGCATAATCATCCTAATCTAGCTTACTTTCAAGCATTTTAGCTCATCTTAATTTAGTAATAATGGATTAACATAGTTTATTTCCTCATTTTGCATAAGCATAGAATCATATCACATCTCTATTTGGTTTGAAATAATCTTAGCATAAACATCATGTAGCTTAATATTCATTTCAGCATCATTTGATCCTTGAGGCCTTAGGGGAAAATCAGGTGTTCTATACCTGTTTTGTGCCATTTTTGGGTTTTTCATGGGTCTCAATCCATCCTAAAAATGCATAAGGAACATGCTCCAAGTGCTTAGAGAGCACACCCACGTCCCCTTAAGCAAGAGAAAATCAAACAGTGCTTGGGTGCACCTGTTTAAGCTCAATCTGAGGTGGCTTAGTTTAGAGTTTTACTTATTTTTGATTGATTTCATGTTAGACTAAAATCTAATCTTTGTTTAGCTTGAGTCTTTTCAAAACAGGTATCCTCGAAAGCCTTGTCCACACCTATGAGAGTAAAAATATTGTCAATTATATAAAAATGTACTTCATCATAACAACCCTGGTTACAAAATATAAATAACAATATGTAAAAGTCTACGTACAATCGTGCTATCACTCCCAATCAATATGTCTATCAGCCTAGGCTCCCGAACCTATGTCAGGACATCATCAAGAGCCACACTCTATACAATAAAGTACAAGTAAAATATTTATTACTACACACAAGTGGCATACATATGCATGCATAATTAATCTTAAATAATTAATTACCTTTCCTTTGTCGGTACATGAAGAAGGAACCCCCTCGTGCCCCCCACTGACATCAGCTATAGCCTGCAAGAGTACAATAAGATGATAATATATTAGTAAATGTATGAATTTTATTGCTCTAATTGATAGAGATTTAAGAATGTACACCAAATGATATAAAAAAAATAATGGGTACATAATTTTTAATATACCATATAGGTGTCAAGGCCAAATGAAATGGCCGAAAGTGTGGAGTCATCCACCTGTCTCAACTCCTCCTCTGTCATCTAATGAACATAAATGGAAAAAATATATATACATAAGTGCATGCAATCATTAAAACTAATCTAAATAAATAAATTATTTTTAAAATAAATAAGTCATATGAAAAATTTATTTATAATGTTTACTCTTACCGTATCAACAAGATTCCATGGCTCTGCGTACCCCTCCTAAGCACTCTCATGAGATGTAGATGCTCCATGAGGTGTTGCAGCCTCTGCAACTGCATCTCCGGTATCCTCCTCATCAAAAAAATATTGATATGTATAAGCATCAATAAGTGGTTTGAGGCACATATTCTTGCATAGAATGCAAATATGGGGCACGCATACATGTGAACTCTAGCCAGATATCGATTCACCGGCATGATCCACACCAGGAGGAAACAATGACCTCATCTGCATGATCAACTGATCACTCAACAAATGAATGGCCCCAATACTATGTGAGGCAGCCTCTGCAATGATATCAGGATGCTACACTGGAGGAGGGGGTGCGACATCAGTGGGGGGGACAAAGGTAGTGGCCTTTTTGCGCTGGGCAAATGGCCTAGTTTGAGGAGCTCCTCCACCTATGCCCATGTTAGGCCTCATGCTAAAATAATTAACATTGTGACCAAGCACAAACTTAGCATACAATTTTTTTATGAAATAGAAAGCGAGCTCCAAATTTCTATGGGGTGGTTTATCAAAAACCATCCACCAGGGATCCCAAAATTGTGTGTGCATTGCTTCATTTGTGCACCATTTTATTGATAATTTGAGCTTTTGGGGGTCAACTTTTAATCCGATTTTAGGATTAACAAAAAGAGAGGCTATATCTTCCTTAGTTATGTTAAGGGCTACAACCCCATCATGGTCAAGCCCGTCATCAAATTGGGCGTGCATATCATCAGGCCAATGAAGAGCAGCATTATGTTGTTGTGTAAGGGTGTCAATGTTTTCAGCAATGGTATTTAGGGTGGCAAGCATAGGAGCTAACGTAGGTATATTGTGATATGTGTTTTTGAAGCCCCATATAGTGTTCAAGTTCTCCTATATCAAATCCTCTAAAGATTGAGGGTTTTGAAGTGGTTCTGGATTGTTTTGGGGATCGTTATTTGGTGGGGGAGGGTTATTATCTTCATTATTGTCAGCCATGCCTGATTAAATAATAAACAAATATAAATTTCAAATTGATTTCATATATTATTAAAAAAAAATCAATACAAAACCCTATTTTAACCAAAGAAACTACATTTAACATGAAAATGAAAGAAATTAATCAAGATATAGCAAGAATTTACTTATCAGATCAACTGCGAAGTTAAATTTGTTGTTGGCACAATTAGGTACCCAAAAATATCGTGTATATGATACTTGGAGTTGTTTTCCAAACCCAAAACGTGAGGAGAAATGAGGAAAATGGCTCGTGAGTTTTGATTTATGCCACAGGTTTTGGGTACCCAATTTTTTTGAGTACTCGATAAGGCTTGTGCTTTGGTGTCAGGTTTTCCCAGGTGTACTGACATCCAGGCCTACAAAAAGTCAACATACATTTTCATGCGCTTTTGGACAACTGAAAAGTTGATTTTTTTGCATCGCCACTTTTTGGCCCCTCATGATCTTGCACATACCCAAGACTGGACTTAAGACCTAATAGGACTAATATGACCTATTAAAATCAATTAGTACATCCTAGGACCCTTAAGACATAATAAGACCACTTGACCTAATAAGACCTATTAATACCAATTACTATATTCAAGGACCCTTTAGGACTATTAGTACACTCTAGTATTGTAAATTTAAGTATAATTTTATATATTCATATATTTGTTTCCATTTGACACACAGTTATAACATGTAATCAAGTACTTAATTGTTAACACTTAGCTTTCACATGTGACATCTAGATGGCCACTTAGGATGCACCTCGCACTCCTAATTTAGCGACTATTTTTTAGAGTGTTGAGATAGAGATGGCTTGACTTAGAGAGTCCATTCGTACATCTCCGCCATATGGCATATACAGAGATACTTGTATCACTGTATTGAACATTTTGGAGGAGATGACTACCAGATTGAGATCCCACTCTTCCTTCATGCCTCAGGTTGTTGATAGTATTTTTTGAGAGTTGAGAGGCAAGGTCTCAGGTGATGTTTCCTTAGCGATGGTTCAGAGCCGTCTCCCCAAGGAACTCATCAAATGATAGGTTTTCCCATTTTATGATGGGAATCCCAAGGTGAGGGCATATCAGGTTATACGATGTGTGATTCCTTAGATCGCATGCAAGATATACCCTCATTTCTTGCAGCAAATGGTCGTTATCCTAATAGAGACCACATTCCTTTATATTTTGCACAGCAGTTGTACACTGAGTTCTGTTTGGGACTCAAGGTCAGCTATTTAGATCTTTCTAGATATTATGGTCGAGGGTGCAGTAGAGTTACAGACCATGATCAATATCATAGGTTTGATCAAGATGTACATTCTCATAAATAGTTGGTTAGGTAGAGGACTCCGATAGTGGTACCGGCGATGGCTGCTACTACAGATACAATGGTCATTGCTTCTCAGAGGGGAGTAGTGGACATGATAGGGGAGATTTCTTTTGTAGCCACCTCCATCACTTTAGATATAGTGAGAAGATATATTTTGACTAACCGAGTCAAGCCAGATCATCTTATGAGGCTTCATCTAGTACTGCTACAAGGGTCAATGATGAGACATATAGACATGTAGGTCTTCCTCCACCTAGAGAGATACAAGCACTTTCTAGACATCATAGTCATTTAGATGTGGCACTTTACTTTTTGGAGGATCTCTTGCATTCATATTCTTATATTGCTGATAGGTAGAGGATCCCAGTATAGTCACTCAGAGATGTCATTGTACTTGCATGGGGTCATGTAGTTCCACTAACACAGGACACACCATCTAGTCAAGCACAACATAGTTCACAACACTCTGTAAAGTGCTTTGCACCCACACATCAGTCTACAGCTATAGATCCAAGTATAAAGGTTGGAGATGTACACATCAAAATTGAGGGCCTAAATACATTTGATGAGCAGTTGCGTGGGTTGAGTCAAGTGGACATTGGCACTGATCTTGGATCATTTATGGATTTTTTATTGGATCTTGGTGATTCATGATCTACATCACTCCCCTCCCATCTAGTGTCACCCCTACACTCTTCATTATTAGAGAGGTTTAGGACTGAAGGTGGTGTGGGTGATGCAGTTTATGTTGATGATATGATGGTGTAGTCCGTTGATGATCCTCCTACTCCTGAGACCTAGGTTTATAAAGTTTTCTTTTCTCCTTTTTAAGAGTTTTAGTGAACAATTAATTGTAGATGTGTGTATTAATGTTTATTCAATGTATAATATTTTGCAAGCACAATTAGCAGAATACATTACCTCTAGTGTGGGCTCGGAGCATCTTCATATAAGAGATTCAGTAGATGTGACAACTACTAGTGGTCAAATAATTTTTAAATATATGTAGGTTTAAGCATACATGTGTACACTTGTAACATGTATTTATATATTTCAAGTACTTTACATAATATATACTATGCGCATGTATATAACCAACAGTTGTACTAAATTTGCAGGGGTCAGATGTTGCTTCACAGCTAGAGGATGCCCATGACACTCGGTTAGAGCACATTACCTCTAGTGTGGGCTTAGAGAATCTTCATAGGAGAGATTTAGCAGATGTGACACCTACTAGTGGTCAGGTAAGTTTTAAAAATATGTAATTTTAAACATGCATTTATAATATTTTAAGTATTTTACATTATTATTATATACATGCATTTATATTCACAGGGATCAATTGCTACCTCACAGCCAGAGGATGCTCATGGCAGTCAGTCAAAGGGTCGCTATATTCGCATGCACCTGGATGACTCCCAATTTTAGGACATGTTGCATAGATCTTTGATTTGAGACTCATTATATGTCATTATTATATGTTTGATATTTTCAGTTTATGATTCAAGACATATATTTATATGCTATCCAGACCTCTAGACATAGATGATTTATGATTTGACATTATATAGATTTATGATGGTTTCATTTGATTAGATGATATGATTTGATTAGATGATTTCATTTGATTAGATGATATGATTTGATTAGATTATTTGATTAGATGATAAATTATTTGATTAGATGATAATATGATTTGATTAGATGGTTTCATTTGATTAGATGATATGATTTGATTAGATTGTTATATGATTCGATTAAATGATATGATTTGATTAGATGGTTTCATTTGATTAGATGAAATTATTAGATGATATGATTTGATTAAATGGTTTCATTTGATTAGATTAGATGGTTTCATTTGATTAGATGATATCATTTGATTAGATGATTTCATTTGATTAGATGATATGATTTGATTTGATTAGATGATTTGATTAGATGGTTTTATTTGATTAGATGATATGAAGTGATTAGATGGTTTCATTTGATTTGATTAGATAGTTTCATTTGATTAGATTATATAGATGAGTTGATTAGATGGTTTCAGTTGATTAGATGGTTTCATTTGATTAGATAGTTTCATTTGATTAGATTTTATTAGATGGATGTAGAATTAATATCATAAAAAATAACAAGTTAATACATGTAATTAATGGACAATAACTATTCTAACTCATTCTAGAAATAACACATGTCATAAGTAATCTAACTAATTTCATTATTTTTTAGTGTTCAAACTAATGTCTTAAGGGGATCTTTAACTGATAAGAAATCTTAAGGGGATGTCTTAAGGGGATCTAGAATTAATATCATAAAAAATAACTAGTTAATACATGTATCTAATGGACAATAAGTATCATAAAAATTATTGAATAACCAAAGCATACATAAAATATTTAACTAACATGCATTCTATAAAAATCATTGAATAATCAAAGCATACATATAAAACCATACATGTATAAAAGCATATATATATATATATATATATATATATATATATATATATATATATATATATATATATATATATATATATATATATATATATATAATCATACATAAAATTCTATATGTTAAAACCATTGAACCATCAAATAGGTACATCATATATCAACAAGTTATAGTCCATCATATGTTTAAATATATAAACAAAGTATAGTCAATTTAATCCAGAGATGTCAAGTAGGTCCTAACACATGAAATAGGTATACATATTATAGTTTTTAGACCAAATCAAGTACCTTAGACCTTTAATGGAGGACATGTAATATTCTCTCATGATCCTCACTATCTAGTCTCCACTTACAACATCCACATTGAGATTTAACTGTATGGAGACAAATGGAGGAGGCAACTACTAGATGACTATATTGAAACACCTTATTGTCTAGTTGGTAATCAAAAAAGTGAATACCATGTTGAATTACTTTGATTTTCTTGAAATATGTTCCCTCTCAAATAAGTGAACCTGTAGGTCACAAATTTTAACAATATAAATTTAAACAAACTAAATCTAAAATTTGTTAAAAGGTTGAAATTTAAAATTTACAAATTGAGTTCAATATATTGATGTAAAGCATGTACAAACCTATGGGGAACAACATTCCATTACTTTCTTCATGTTCAAGTAACTTCATCCTCTCTGCAGTACAATATGGTAAATAATAATCAACTCCTTCTACATTTCCATGCTCAGCAATCACTGCAAAGACATCTCTTGCATAGTAAATTTATATATACATGTGAGATCTTAAAATTTACTTAGTTAAATCTATAGATCTATTTATCTATCTATACATGCAACTGAATGGACCATATAATCTGAAATATTTATACTTACCAATTTTGACCAATCCCGAGATATGATCATAATCAGTACAAATCAAAGGGACATCATTGTAGTTTTCATCTTCCTCTTTATCAAATGTATCAGTAACAACTAGTGGCACTCGATTCCATGAACCTACATATCCACGGTCTCGATTGTTGCATTCCTCATAATTGTCAGTAGCGTAGTCACAACAAAAGCATGAGTAGTCCCTAGTGTTCAATGTCCAATTGTGATAATTCGTACTCATAACTGAATGCAAAGATCGTGTCTTTTCTATCCTATTACAACCATGCATAATTTTTCTATCCACACCTAAATCCATGCATATATAATACATTCTATAAATATAATTTGAATAAAGAATACATAAAAAATTTAAACACTTGAATAATTTAAAAATATGTGCATACCTTTTATCTCCCAAAATTTTCTATGTGGCACTGCTTGAGTCAATCCTAATGACATGTCATTCTCATTTGGTGTGAAATGTGTCTTGCACCATTCAACAACATCATTTACATTATTTATATGAAATCCCTTATAATTCATTTGATACTTTCATAGAGCACGTTTGATGCAAGCTCCAACACCATCATGTTCACCTTTTCCATGTCCACTCTCAAAGAAACTCCAGACATGTGGTATGTTTTCATTATGGTGATATCTATATTGTGCATAAAATGGTCTCAGTGATTTGAATTGTGCAGCACATCCATCTGACCAAACATAATATTTATCTTGATTTTTATACCTCTTTCTTTCAAATTTGCAAAAAACATCTTGAAGCAGTGTTCTACATAATGAATGGCATTCTCTCTATCATCACTTATATAAAAATGATATTCCTTCTTGATGACTGACTGTGCTTCAAATGTGCTCTGAATACCATCCAAATCTAATGGTGTGTGTCGATAACACACATGTACCATAATAGTAATTTTCTCTGAAAAATAGTATTCCGATTGAATTGCTTTTTAATGAACAAAGAAATAATTATCTACAAAATCAACAACTGATACAATAGTTCCAAGTGGCAAATTGTCTCTCAGTGTTTGGAATTTTTGTGCTTGCCACTTTGCAAAAAAAGCATGATGAATGTAGGGTTGAATCAATTTTTTAAATTTGTCCATAAATACTTCAACATTTATCTCCTCTTCAACATATTCTAACCTTTTGGATTCCTTCCCAAATTTTGTTTCATTCTTTACATATTTGTAACTCTTGCAATTTACCATCTTTGTTACATCAATGTTTTCATTTTTCAAAGGAAAAAGAGACAAATCAACACATGTTTGACATATTCCTTTTATGCAATCTATTTGTCTAGCTACATCATCTCTTTTGTCACATAAAATGGATGAGATGAACTCACTTCGTCTAGTAGGAGGAGTATTTTCAAAACCATAAGTGTCTTCTACAAACTTTCAAAAAACCTGATAGTGGAGATCAAATTCAATATGATAACGACAACAACAAGTTTCAAACACTTTGTTTGTCCTAATATAATATGGCTTCAATCTTTCAAATAATGTTTGCCCAATCTTTATATTAGGATTTGAACTAAAAAATGACACATACATTTCATGTTGTGTTGTGTCCAACCAATGTTTCGTATGATATTCATATTGATTAGCTGAAATTCTATGTCTAATAAAATCTCTACTGTTTGATGAAAGACGTGTATTATCATTCCAAAATAATGTGACCAAATTATTGATTCCTCCATCAATCCTATTAGAACAAGGATCTCTACACATAATTTCCCAATTGTCTTCCAAGGTGCTATCATCCAAAAGTATACTCCTATTAACATATCGTGATATTGTTTTCCTACTAAAACCAATCCAAGATGAAACTGAAGATATCTATCTTTTTCGGAGCATAGTATTACCTACAATGGATGCCAACATAACTTTTCTTGTAATGGTCTTATCTTTACTTCAAAATTGCTTCCCTACCTGGTTCAAACCTTTCCTAATATTTTCAATCATATCAGTTTTCATGTCAATAACTTTTCTCTTCTTTGATGTTGTGTCTATACCCAAAAAATTTAATGCCCCTTCCAAATTTTTGTTTATAAGTACAACTAAAAGCAATTGGGCTTGTTCAAGTGTTTCAAAATTATCAAATTTAGCCAATATTTCTCTTGCTATTATATTCATTGATCTCTTCTTAGAAAGACTTAAGGTTTGAACATTAGCAAGTGATCTCAAATTCTCCATATCCATTGTAAGTAAATGATCTAAGTTTCTATAATTAATATTTATCTTTACAGTTTGAGCTAAATTTAAAATCTCATCCATACCAGTAGGAGCACGTGATCTTGACCATTCTCCAACACCAAATGCTTGAGCTTCCGTAGGGAGTGATCGTGACCTTTCTTCAATGTGCAATTCTTTGACTTGACTTGACCCCCCTAATTTAGCTTGTCCTTCAACTTCTTTATTTTTATGATAATATGTCAATGCAGCTTCATGATTTTTTTGTTCAGTACCAGGTGACCTTTTTCTTTAAGATTTACTTTGTCTTCCCTTCTTGTTCCCCATTTCTTCTCTCCAAAAAATGTCTTCCATAAGATCACTAAAAAAAATTATCTTCTTCAAAAAATACTTTGATCTAATATTTCTCCTCTCCAAAATTATGCATTTGAAAAAAATGGAAATAGAAATCCTCCTCCAAAAAATGCCTTTGTAAAAATTGATCAATAATAGAAAAAGAAAATTAATTTATAGCAGTTCGGTGGAAAATAGAAAGAAAATGTTTTAGTTTTATAACATTCTAAATTTTTTTACAAAAAAAATTCATAACTAGCCGACCTAGTTTGCTTGAACTAGGCTGGGAAAAATTCCTACGAGGTGTTTCTCCCCCATAATTTCACATGGGGGCTTCGAGTGAAGACCCTTCGCATGAAGCCCCTCAAGTGTCTTCGAGTGAAGGGGGCCTTTGCTCGAAGACCCCTAAATTGAAATTTTGCCCTCAAAAAAAAAGTAAGCTACAAAAAAATGGCCTTTCAAGGCCTGGGACAAGGACCAAACAAGATAGTTTTTTCAAACATATGATGTCAAATGATGTTATTCAGAACAAGATTTTTACTGAATATAATTTTAATACATATTGAGTGTTGGAAACAATTGTCTGAAGGAAATTGCTACTCAAATTATGTATTGTCTTTGATGTCACACAATGTCATAGTCTGCAGCAATCAGTTGCTACCGAGCTCAGTCAGTCTGCCAGACAGGAAGATTAGTGCTTACCGAGTCCACTCGGTTATCAAAGAAAATCAGCATTTATCGAGTTCAGTCGGTCGTAAAAGGAAATTCAGTGTTTACCGAGTTCAGTCGGTTATCAAAGAAAAATTAGCATTTACCGAGTTCAGTCGGTCGTCAAAGGAAATTCAGTGTTTACCGAGTTCAGTCGGTTGTCAAAGAAAAGTTAGCATTTACCGAGTTCAGTCGGTTATCGAAGGTAAAGGATTGTCGGTGTTTATCGAGTTCCCTCGGTCTCTGAAAGATTGTAGAAAGTTATGGTCACCAAGCACTGTCGGCCCTTGAAGGATTTTTGCAAATAAAGTTTGCTTAATTCAGCCGACTGTTATACTAAATAATGTCAATTTGACAAATCTAAAATCATATAAATAAAAGGTCAAATGTGAAAAATAAAAAGATAGAAAGCAAAAGATTTACAGAAGAAAGACAAGAAAGGTGTGTGCGAATTTGTGAAGGATGTTTAGATATCCTTAAGGTGCAGCAGAGATTTATTCGATTAGGAAGGATCACACTTGTGCAGAACAGAGATCTGTAATCAACAAGGCAGTTGCATTATTATACAGGTCATTTTCATTGTTACCTTCTTATCATTGTAACAGTGAATTCTAAATCTCTTAACCGAGTTGGTTTAACAACCATATTGTAAATCCTCTAACAAGGTGACAATTCCATTGAATTGTTTTCAAGACCTCTTACCAGGCCACTCCTAGCAGGGTGATTAAATCCTCTAACAAGGTCACACCTAACAGTGTGTTTTGTAACCTTTTACCGGGTTGGCTTCTAACCGGGCATCACTTCAGAAAAGTGAAAAATAGTATCTAGATACATTGGTGGTTTTTCCCATATTGGGTTTCCACGTTAAATCTTGTGTCTCTTGTGTTCTTAATTTCTATCTTAATCATATACAAGTGTTGATGAACATCTAAAGATAATTTTGCTAATACTTTCTGCATCTTCAAAGTTACTGCAATCTATTTACCGAGTGCTAAAACAGATAACATTCTTTAAGATATCCTAAGGGATCTGGAAAGAAATAATAGTGAATTGTTTTATGGTTGACTGATTCACCCCCCCCCCCCCCCCCCCCCGCCTCTCAGTCACTTTATCCATATTCCATCATTGAGTTCATTATCACTTTTAAATATTACTTTAAATAAACATAGGTTGTTTGGTCATTCAACAACCTGTATCTTCAAGACTTTGTGAAAAATAGTAAATTAAAAAAACAAAATTATGAAAAATATGTAGGAAAAGAGTATTTGTGTTACCTTTCTATAAATAAAAAAAATGAATTTCGATATACACATCAAATTAGAGCGATCCAAGTGACCTTATGTCTAAATTACAGTTACTGTCACTTCAGAACTTAATAAACTATGAAATATTGACTGAAAATGAATGAAACCAATTTCATCCTTTAGATATTGTAGTTACAAATATAATCTTGAAATAATTACATCGTTATCATTTTTTTCTTTTCAAATGCTGATCCAAGTGACAGTAACTCCTTAAAAACACAATTTTTTCACACAAACTACTTTTCAAAGGAGAAGGAAAAATAAATTTAAATAATTTTTTTTTAAAAAAATATATATATATTTAGAAACTAGAAAGAAAATTCTAAAAGACTCTAGTTTACATCATTTTCAAATTCCTAATAGTTTTGTGGCAACAAGCGTTCGAAAGTGAAGCTTTTTCTTAGAATGTTGATCTTTGTGTCAAAGTTGGCCAAAATGTAGGACACACTATTGTAGGACCACCCCTAAATTGACATATTATTTTTTTAATAAAATTTTCAAATTAAATTTAGACATTTGTTTAAGGCTTTTAGTCCCCCCTCCCATCTCACCTTATTTCTATAAAAGGTAATTTGAGCCTTATACAAGAATTTTGGGAGCTTTTGTAGTGATAGATTCTAAAAAATAGTTATTTTATATAAAGAATTTTTGGTTTCTAGATAACCTTTATATAGATATATCACGTTGACCTATAAGAAAAAATCAGATACTATAATTGTCTCCTTGATGTATACCTATGCCTTTTATAAATAAAATAATCAAGAATCATTGAATTCATCACTACATCTCTTGTGTTTGTGTATGTTCTAGTTTTCTCTTTATTTGAAGTAAAGAATTAAATGCTTTGTACACAAAACACTGAAAGATTTAGTGTTATGAAAGGGATCTCAAAGAATAATTTAATATTTGCACAAATTATTATTATGTTATGGGTATTTGGGCCTCCTTAAGTTTATATATTGGAGGCATTAGATAGAGTATGTATGGAAATCATTTTATTGGATTTTCATATCACTTTTCCAACAAAGGAGTGAGAGGATTGATATCATAGAAGTTGACATCTATGTATAGTGAATATATTGTAACCATTGATGTTGTTGATGGTTCATTAGATGTGAATTTTTTTGAAGGATTCTTTTTTTGATGGATTTTCCAAGTTATTTTTTGTTATATTCCTTTCACTATCATTCATATTATTATCTCTTTTTTATTCTCATTTATTCTTAGTGCTTTTTACATGCTAGAATATTGGTGAAATATTTGAAGATTTGATTCTTGTGATATTATTCTTCAATGGTTAATGATGAAATTGAATATACATCATATTTGCACTTTATAGTCATAGGTTTCTTGCATGTGAATCATGTTATTTTTTAGATAATGTTTGGTATTGGAGGTACATGCATGGTATTTTCCTAAACACCTTTAGATAGGATGTCAAGTTAAATTCATGATTATTATCATCCATGTTGTTGGTAATGGCACATGAACTCTATCATAGAGGTTTGCTTTTTCTATTTGTGTCATAATAATTTTAAGAAAATTTGAAACCATATTTTCTCCTACCTACAATTGATGAAATACCATGGTACATCTATAAAATCTCATGAACCTATTATTGAATGTGTAAAATGGTCTTAGAAAATAGGGAAAACTTATCCAAATCCTTTTTAGCATGTGATGATGTATATCTAACTAAAAAAAGTAATGCTACACACTAGGTTGTAATGGTTAAAACTTGAGACTTTTAATTTAAATCCAAACTATTTATAATTAAGCCAAGAGCTCAATTGTGTTGCACATAGGGGAATTTGTCATTCTATGTCAAAGAATAAATTGAGTGATGCATAAATGTACACAAGCATATGATTCAAATCCTATATTTTCATATTTTTCTATGGGCCCAGAATGTTGTGGACTTTGCTAGTTTCATGTTTGTAATTGACCTCAACAATGACCAAAAATAGATGAAAAATTTATTAACCCTATCAAACACAACATTTAGGGGCAAGGTAAAATGCAGCTATGAATAAGATAAATTATTTTTTTGTACTGTTCTTTGAAGGAACCCATTTGTAAAGTATAGTTGATTAGCCATCATCAAGAATATATTAACATTTAAACAATATCATGACCTTATCTACTCATAGGAATACACGCGCACGCACATGCGATGCTTAATCTATTGAAGTAGACTTCCAAATTTTATTAATAATCAACAAAGATGCATATATATATCATATTTTTGATAGCTCAATTTTCTAATGAGATTTAATATGTGCAAGGTGAAACATAACAACAAAATCATGAAATAATATTATGTGTAAAAATACATAGAAAAACACAAATTCTTCTCCATCCCAAGGCATCTTGACACTCAACTATAATGACATCCTATATCTCATCTTCTAATACTCCTCAATAGGAAAAAATATGTTTTCTATGTGATATAAGAGCCTATCATCTATGTGCTAGCTGATAACTTGTTATGTAGCAGTCAATCTTCAACATACATACAAAAAGTTAAAATCCCTAGGTTACAATTAATGGCCATTTTGATGTCTCATTCATACATGAGTCTAGGACTAATGTCAAGGTTACAATTAGATGATGGAGGAAGCAAAATGTATGTGAGGTAATTAGACATTCCACTAGCAATTGTGATATTACTATCAAGATTCAACTATGGAGTTTTTGAGTCAAACTCTTTGACCCATGTTTCATGAGTAGTGGTTCACAAAAACCTATCTCTCATGAGATTGAATGAAAAACTTAGCACTCATTCTACCTAGGTAATTCTTACAAAAGTGAAGCACTGAGACTTCCTGGGAGTTCACCCATCCTAGTACTACTCTAGCTCAAATACACTTAACAACCCCCTGGGAGCCCCGAATATCCTCTCATATTTTGATTAAATCAAAATTTTATATGTGGAAGAGGATAGGGTAAATAGGCTTGAAAGCTCTAATGTTATGCTCATATGAGTGACAACAAGATGCTTGATGATCATAGCCACATTTCAAAAAAAATTGATAGCTCTTCATGTTTCTAAAAACCTACAGAGATCATTTTGTGTACAACCCAGGATTTACACTGCAAATCATGTAATCAGGATACTTGAGAAATGGCGTCCATCAATTGTACTACATTATCTGTAGATAAGGGAGCATTCTTCTACAGGAAATCCAATCCCTAGCTAATGTGTGCATCAAATCCTCTAGTTTCCACATGAAGTCTTGGAAATTGAAGTACACGAACCAAATATGTGGGAGATATAAGTCCCAGTGGGGCTCGAGAATAGATATCACAAACTTCAATGCCTCATCATAAGAATAAGAAAAATATTGTAAAGAAAATTACCCTAAAAAAAACAATGGTAGAAAGCATACTTTTCAAACACGGTGAGTTGTTGAGTACTCATGAGTTTATTTTCTCTGTGAGCTCCCAAGGTCTGCTTAACAATTTATTTCAGCAACAATTTGGAAAAACTTACTGAAAATGGCCAAAAGCTTGTCAAAAGAATGGGTTAAATACTCCACAAACACTATCTTTTTTCTTTCAAAACATTATGAATATGGTATATTGCCCCTTGACCCTATTGAGGGCCTTTCCTATAAACCCCACCAAAATCATTAGATACATTTTGTAGTTCTATGCTGCATAAAATTAATGTTATTATTTAAAAATCCATGTTTATTTAGTTGTCAATTTTTTTCCACGTACTATCTGAGTTGGAAACTTTTGACTTGCTGAATGATCTATGAGCCCAAGCACACGAACTATGGTAGAAAGGATCAAAAAATTATTCAAGTGGATACCTTGAAGATATTTCTATAAATTTCAAACAAAAGCACTGTTAAAGAGACCAAACAAAGTTGTAGATTTTTCTCATGTTGCTAAGAAGATAAATCTTAGGGAAAATCATCAACCGGGAGGATAATAAAACTTGGGTATGCTACCCTCCATTCGTATGTGTGAGTACCAATATTATTTTTCTATCCATGTAGGAGTGTTGAATACTACCCCCTGATTCGATCTTATTTTTCTTTTAGTGCCTTTGCTTGAAGTACCCTCTTCACATGAAGGGGATGATTGGGTAATTTTCGTGAAGCCCCCTTCGCATGAAACCACTTTTTCACTGGATTGTTTTATAAATTTTTGACTTCCTATTCATTTTCACCTATTTCTATTTGAGATTTTTTTGACCTAGGGCTAAGAGTGAATGAGTCACATCGACTACAACATTATCAGCACCTCCCGAGCTTTTTTGACCTCTTTGGATTGTTAGTAGTATCAGGTACATGCATTTTTCTCATTTTTTATTATAAATTATATGTTTTATATTTATTTTCGTTAGTTATTTGTTTTAAATAATTTTTAGTTTGTAGAAATGTTAGAAAATCGTAGTTAAATTTTAGAATATGTTAGAAAATGATAATAGAATTTTAGAATACTTTAGAAAATTGTAGTAGTACTATTAGAAAATCATAGTAGAAATGTTAGAAAATATTAAAAACCTGCAGTATAAATGTTAGAATATGTTAGCAAATGTTAGAAAATTGTAACTTAGTATACATTAGAAAATATTAGAAAACTGTAAATTAGTATAAATTAAAAAATATTAGAAAATTGTAACTTCTAGTATACATTCGAAAATATTAGAAAGTTATAACTTCTAGTATACATTAGAAAATATTTTTAAAAGGTAGTAGAATGTTAGCAAATGTTATAAAATTGTAACTTAGTATGTTAGAAAATGATAGAAAATCATAGTAGTTTGTTAGCAAATGTTAGAAAATATTTACAAAACATTAGCAACCATAGTAGAAATGTTAGAAAATGTTAGAAAACATTAAGATATTATAGAAATTATTAAAAATATTTTTTTTTAAATTATTTTTAAAGTTAGTAAATATTAGGAATTTCTCTCTCTCTCTCTCCCTAAATTATGTACATATGTTTTAGAGTTACATGTATAAATGTTATTCATCCAGATTTAGATGTTAAAATATTATCCTAGGAGGACCGAGCATTAGTACATCCTAGTATCCTTTAAGACTCTTAGAAGACCCAACTAGTAAACCTTAGGACCCTTTAGGACCCCTATTGTGACATCCAAGGACCCTTTAGGACTATTAGTACGCCCTAGGTTCTTTTAGGACCCCTATTGTGACAAAAATATTTAAGAACCCTTATGATCCTTAAGACCTAGAATATGACCATTTAAGACCTAATAGTACCCCTTAAGACTTAATAAGACTGGACTTAAGACCTAATAGGACTAATATGACCTATTAAAACCAATTAGTACATCATAGGACCCTTAAGAACTAATAAGACCACTTAGTTGACCTAATATGACCTATTAATACCAATTAGTACATCCAAGGACCGTTTAGGACTACTAGTACACTCTAGGTTCCTTTAGGACCCCTATTGTGACATAAAACTCTTTAAGAACCCTTAGGATCCTTAAGACCTAGAATATGACCACTTAAGACCTAATAAGACCCATTAAGACCTAATTTAGCACTTTAAATATAACCTATTAAAACCAATTAGTACATCCTAGGACCCTTAAGACCTAATAAGACCACTTACATGACCTAATAGGACCTATTAATACCAATTAATACATCCAAGGACCCTTTAGGACTATTAGTACACTCTAGGTTCCTTTAGGACCCCTATTGTGACATAAAACTCTTTAAGAACCCTTAGGATCCTTAAGACCTAGAATATGACCACTTAAAACCTAATAGGGCCCCATAAGACCTAATTTAGGACATTAATATAACCTATTAAAACTAATTAGTAAATCCTAGGACCCTTAAGACCTAATAAGACCACTTACTTGACCTAATAGGACTTATTAATACCAATTAGTACATCCAAGAACCCTTTAGGACCCCTATTGTGACATAAAACTCTTTAAGAACCCTTAGGATCCTTAAGACCTAGAATAGGACCATGTAAGACCTAATAGGACCCATTAAGACTTAATAAGTCTGGAGTTCAGACCTAATAGGACTAATATGACTTATTAAAATCAATTATTACATCATAGGACCCTTAAGACCTAATAAGACCACTTACTTGACCTGATAGGACCTATTAATACCAATTAGTACATCCAAGGACCCTTTAGGACTATTAATACACTCTAGGTTCCTTTAGGACCCCTAGTGTGACATAAAACTCTTTAAGAACCATTAGGATCCTTAAGACCTAGAATATGACCACTTAAGACATAATAGGACCCCTTAAGACCTAATTTAGGACTTTAATATAACCTATTAAAACCAATTAGTACATCATAGGACCCTTAATACCTCTTAAGATCAGTTACTTGACCTAATAGGACCTATTAATACCAATTAGTACATTCAAAAACCCTTTAGGACTATTAGTACACCCTAGGTT